>JASDQU010738079.1:56601-80914 GCA_032191745.1 Picea mariana | reverse complement strand
CCAAATAAGTAAGAAATTTTGGAATAAAGGAGGGGGACAGACTGTCTCTGTGCGAGGAGACTCGGATGGGTTGGGCTCTCTTTGGAATATGAGGAAGTACTCATTGGTCACTGAAATCCTAAATGATCACTGGTTGTTCTTGAAACTCCAACATCTTGATATAAAGAAGGTCTTTAGCCTCTTCAATGTGTATGTCCCAGTAAATGCAGGGGATAAAAAGGCCTTCTCGGACTCCATCATAAATTTGGTAGAAATAAAGAATCTGGGAAACATCATCATTGTTGGTGACCTCAACCTCACCTTTGTTTTGTCAAAGAAGCGAGGAGGCAGAATCATAAGGAATCCGACAAGGGAATGGGTGGAGGACCTCATGCAGAATTGGGACTTGCTCAACATCAAGCCCTCCAATGGTAAGTACACTTGGTCAAATAAATGAGTTGGTCCCAACCATATTGCTACAAGGATAGATAGATTTCTCATTCAAAGTTATTTTCTCCTTTTAGGACTAGAGGCTAGAATGCATATTCTCCCTTTCAGTGTTTTAGATCACAAACCTATCAAGATTGAACTCCTGGCCCAAAAATATCTTGGCCCTATTCCTTTCAAATTTATTCCTTTATGGGTCAATGATCCGGACTTCATGAACAAGCTTAAGGAAACTTGGAGGATTCCTGTCAAGGGCTCTTCCATCTTCGTTTGGGAGGAAAATCTCAGAAGAGTGAAAGTAGTCCTGGAAATTTGGGCCAAATCCCTCCCTAACCCAACATTTTAAAGAAAACATGCCCAAGAAAGTCTTGAGCTCCATCAATTACAAATGGAAAATGTAGAAATCACAAAGGAAATTCTGGACAAGGAGGCATATTTACATCAGAAGTATCACAAGGCATGCTTGTCGGAGGAAGAATATTGGAGACAAATATCTCGCATCATTTGGCTTAAAGAGGGAGATAGAAACACATCCTTCTTCCACAAGAAAGCCCAAGCGAGAAGAAGCTTCAACGCCATTTCAGAAATCAAGGAAGAGGCCATAAACCACAATGATTTCATGAGCATTAAAAGGGAAACTTTCTCTCATTTTAAAAACCCTTACAGTGAAGAAGGGGGGATGGACTAGAATACTAAATTTCTAGATGTGGTTCCTTCAAAGATTACCTACAGAATGAATCAATTTCTGGAAGCTAAGGTCACTAAAAAAGAAATAAAGGCTTCTCTCTTTGCTATGGATCTCGACAAAACCCCCGGATCAGATGGTTTTACAGCCATATTTATTCAAACTTGTTAGCAGATAGTGGAAAACAATTTGCATAAAATGGTTTTGAAATACCAAGTCTGTCAGAAAATTGGGGGCAACACTAAATCTTCCTTTCTTGCGCTCATCCCTAAGGAAAAGGGAGCCAATGCATTCAACAAATTTCAGCCTATTTCTCTATGTAATATTGGCTACAAGATGATAACCAAAGTGATTGCCAACATATTGAAAAGTATCCTTCCTAATATTATCCCAGAGAATCAAGGTGGCTTTGTTCATGGGAGGCAGATTGTGGATAATTTTATCTTAGTAGAAGAGGCAATCCATTGAAGCCTGTATCGAAAAGAAAAGGGTATGGCTATCAAAMTTTATGTAGCAAATACCTTTGATCGTGTTAGACAAAGTTTTCTCTTGGATGTTATGCACAAGTTTGGATTTGGGATTGATTTTATCAATTGGATTTGGTCTTGTATCTCTGAGCSTTGGATCTCTCCTCTGGTGAATGGGAGAGCAACGAACTTCTTCAAAGATACGAGAGGACTTTGACAGAGGTGTCCTCTTTCTCCCCTCCTTGTTTTCCTCCAAGCTTATGTTCTAATCTTTTATTTGGACAAGAAGAAACTATATCAAGAGATCATGGGCCTTAACATTGAAAGAGGAGTTCAAAATATAAATCATGCATTGTTTGTCGATGATTCTCTGCTGCTGGACATAGCCTCTGTGCTTTCAGCTTCAAGATTCAAAGATGTTTTGGATGATTGTTGTGATGCTACGAGAAGCATTCTAAATAAGGGGAAATTTCATATTTATTGTTGGAACATTTCTTCCAGCACTCCTAGTGCCATTTCCAGATGTTTGGGATTTTCTGCTTCTTCCAATTGGTCTTCGTTCAAGTATATGGGCCTCCCAATCTTCCATAAGAATGCCTTCAACAGAGACTGGTTCCCACTATTAGAAAAATTCAAGATCAAGATCCAGGCCTAAGGTTTATTTTATCTCAACCTCGTTGGTAAATAAATGCTCATCAAGGCTGTTCTCAACAGTCTTCCAATTTTTCAATTCTCTGTTTTGCTGGCTCCTATTTGTATTCTTAGGAAAATGGAGGATTTCATCCTAAAGTTCTTTTGGAAAGGTGGTAGACAAAATGAGAAGATAATCCCTCTTGTTAGATGGGACAAAGTCACCAAGCCCCTGATGGAAGGCAGATTGAACTTCAAAGACCTCTACACTCAAAACGTGGCTATGGGTGCAAAAATAATTTGGAGGCTTATCGCCTAAAATTGGTTGGGCACAAACATCTTTGTGGAAGAAATACTTCAGTGGCCAAAGGAAATGTTTTCTTGATAGTTCTCTCTCAAAAAACGGATCGCAATTCCTCAAAATTTGTGCTAAATCCACTTCGTTAATCAATCTCCACGCATTCTGGATCCTGGGTAATGTTAAACAAATAAATATATAGGAGAAAAACATTATGAACAATCCCCCTCTTGCTAAAATCAATTCTTTGTATGTGTTGTGGGAATGGATGTCTAAAACCGGCTTCAACACTCTGTGGGACATTTCTTGTTGGGATGACTATAATTGGCTAAGTTGGAAGACGCTCCAGGTGCCATTGGAGATGAAGATGTACTGTGTTACCTTTTTTACACACTTGAAGGGAATGGCTCCGATCCACGCCAGGAGACAAGACAAATGCAGATGGGGCTCTCAATCGGGCTGGTATTATGTGGCTCTGGGTTATGAAAAATTGTTGGAACAACCCCATGTCCCTCCTAATCCTGCACCTTGGAAAGGGCTATGGTACCACAAGATCATTCCAAAAATTGATCTTTTCTTTTGGCTCATGTGCCACAACTAAATCTTGATTGAGGATAGATTGAATAAAAGAGGCTTCCATGGGCCTTCTAGATGTATAATGTGCTTTGAAAATGAAGAGAATGTCTGTCACTTAATGCTAGAATGAAAATTTGTAGAAGAGATCTGGAATGAGGCTTTGGGCCCTTGGAGAAACAATTTTACTTGTCCCACCTCCATCACTAAATTGTTTTCTAATTGGCTACACAACTACCCAGGTGTTCTCCCAAAAAATGAAAGTTTCAAGGCTGCCTGGCTCTCGTTGCCAAAGATCATTTGTTGGAAAATATGGATTGAAAGGAATAAGAGATTTTTTAGAGATAAAGTGTTGGATCTGAATCTTGCCATGACCAAGATCAAAAACCAGTTAAAAGAAATCTTGGGCGATTATCTTGAGGAAACAAATTTAAGTCAGCAGGATTCTGAATGAGGCGTTATGTTGGGCCTCTAGTTTTTTGAAGTAGTAAGGCAAAGCAAATCAAGAAAAGAATGGAAAATTAGACTCATTGAGAATGAATTCTCAGCTTGTATTAACAAGCATTCCAAACATACTTTACTCTTCAATGGGGCAACCAAAGGAAATCCTGGGAAAGCTGGTGTAGGAGGTGTCATTAAGAATCTAGAAGGCAGAATCGAGCATAGTTATGCCTAGGGATTGAGACACAATACTAGCATCCAAGCAGAAGTGTTGGCTCTGCTCCAAGGCCTCAAGCAAGTCAAGGATCTAGGCATCAAAGAGGTAAATGTAATTGGTGATTCTCAGTCCATTATAAAAACTATAGTGGACAACTCTGCTCCTAAAGATTTCAGATTTGCAAGATTGGTGACAAGAATCAAAACTCTGGTTAAAAATTTTCAGAGTGTGAAATTCTTCCATGTGCTGAGGGAGAATAACAAGGATGCAGACTCGGGAGCCAATAAAGCAGTTATTCTTTCTGTCGACACTATTTTAAGAGACAATGACGAAGAATGCGATCCCATTCCTTAAAAAAAATATTTGTGCATCCATGTTTTTTTGCATTTTACTTAATTAATTCGTCTGTATCCACAAGTTAGGTAAAATTACAGATATTGATTTGTTTTCTATATGTAGGAATCTCTGGCTTATAAGTATCCAGGCCATTGAGTTCCCGGCAGGAGAGGAAAACTGGGCTTTTCCCTCACACTTTGTAATTTGACTAGAGGCATTCATGCCAAGGCTTTAATACAATCCAATGTATGTCCCTATAATATATATATATATATATATATATATTGATATTTTTGGAATTCAAAATATCAATTTATTGTCTCATATTTGATTTCTCAAAAGGTTAATTTATGTTTTACGATATTGTGCTAAAATAAAAAATGTTTTATTTCATTTTATTTATAAACATTATTGTATAAACATCAGTGTACTATGTGAAGTAGAGATGATTATGTGTGGAGCTGATTGTGTAGTGATGGGAGATCTGGGTAGTTATCAAATTATAGTTTCTAACTTATAATTTAAATTTTGTTTGATTTGGAAATATGGTTGAAAATAGTCAAAACAAGTCATCCAATTTTATAGTTTCTTATGAAATTTCACCATGAGATATTCAAGAAAATGTGAAATAAAAATTACAGTTTCTCACTTATAATTTAAATTTTATTTGATTTGGAAATATGGTTGAAAATAGTAAAAACAAATCATCAAATTTTAAAGTTTCTTATGAAATTTCAAAATGAAATATTCAATAAAATGTGAAATAAAATTTATAGTTTCTCACTTATAATTTAAATTTTGTTTGATTTGGAAATATGGTTGAAAATAGTGAAAACAAGTCATCAAATTTTATAGTTTCTTATGAAATTTCACAATGAAATGACAGTCCAATACTAAACTGGTTGTGTTAGTCTCTAGTTTATTTTCGAGCTTTCAATATATTTATTCAAGAAAATGTGAAATAAAAATGTGTACTTTGTAATAAAAATCGAAATAAAAACATGATTTAGAATGTAAAATTAAAATATACTTTAATATAAGTAAGCGATTTTGATTAAAATTTATATTGATATAGATTTTTATGTATCGAAAATGGTAGAAAATGGTTGATCTGAAAATTATCAATCCTCTGCACACTGGAAGTATTAGAACCTATTTTAATATGTAAAATTAAAATATAATTTAATATAAGTAAGCAATTTTCATTAAAATTTATATTGATATAAATTGTTTTTGTAAGGGTAGAAAATGGTTGATGGAAATTATCAATCCTGTACACATTGGAAGTATTCACTAATGCCATTAATATGACCCATACCATTAATTCAATTAAAATTATGAAAATCTAAATGCAACAAACCAAGCTTTAGTACATGACCTCTTATTTTTTATTTTTTATTATCAGTCCACAAAATCAAATTCATTTTCAACTTAAGTTTTTTTCAATCAAACTCATTGAAACTATGTTTAATGTGTATAGTATAAGTAACTTGCTACATGTTCATCATACACATTTTTATTTCAATTTGCTTCAAGATATTGAAATCTAAATGCAAAAGTTTAACAATTTAGTATAATATCAACACTTTTGGAATCAAAATTGATACTTTTTAAGATGACTTTAAAATTTTTAATTAGGATGATAATCATACATGTATTACCTTGAATTTTTTAATTAATATGTTAATCATACACTTTAATATGGCTTTAAAGTTTTTATAAGCCATCAATAGTCCCTTATAATGACATGGAAATGGGTCGTAGTTTTGATATGAAGTTATCCTCTTCATATGAAAAAACATTGAACAATCAAATTGCAAATAATGAACACAAATACTATATGTCGTAAATTGGTTACATGCATTAAAGAATTTGTGTATACGATTTGGATAATTTGTAGTATTAAAGTATAACCATACAAAGTATAGGTCAATTTAGGTTCCATAGATACAATCTATATGTTCTTCCCTGAAATTGTAAATAAGGTTTGGTAAAAATACAACTTTTCTTAATTGAATGGACCATGGAAGTAAACTAAATTGGAAATGATTCTAGAACCCTATATATTCATAAATACATATACTTTCAATGTAAAATATAAAATTACGGAATGTACATCTCACTTGTTTAAATAAATCGTAATGGTATTCCATCTTCAATTATTCATTCATGATCAGCTTTGGACATTTTGCATTTTCTATCTTTTTTTTTATTGAACTTCTATTAACTTTATGCGTGCTGCACACACCAAATGACTATATTGACAACTTATGACATATGACTCGTAGTATTGAGAGTGAACATGAGTATCGGTTTGATAGGTTTCTTGAAAAAAATATCCTTTCAATACAATGGATCCTCTTTCATATATAAAACCGTTATCATCAAAATCTTCTAATAACCTTATCTTTTGTTCTGTGCATCGCATCAAATAATATTTTACATTTTTAGTGTTGTCTACAGGTGAAACCATGACAAAGACATCTCCTGCAAATAATTGGATATATTGGACAACAAATAGTTTGTGTTATATTATCACACAAGTACATCTACAAGTTATTTGGAAAAAATTAAACATAAAAATTACCTTCTCTAACAAGATTAGAAACTCTATCACCATCAACTGACACTATAGTTTCATTTGATTCCATCTCCTCTGAGCTTGCAAGTGA
Source organism: Picea mariana (assembly GCA_032191745.1). Taxonomy (NCBI): domain Eukaryota; kingdom Viridiplantae; phylum Streptophyta; class Pinopsida; order Pinales; family Pinaceae; genus Picea; species Picea mariana. The sequence goes on along the minus strand of JASDQU010738079.1, from coordinate 74,169 downwards.
AATTTTCCATTTTATATTAATTTCGATATATTTCCAAGCTTTAACATATTCTTCATTTTCATTTTCGCAAATCTCTATGGATTCTGTGTCCTCTATGCAAATTGAACAAAAACAAGACTCATTTCTTCTATCAAATGCAAACAAATTTTGATAGCGTTTTGTTTTAACTGAATTCATTTTTCATTTCCCATGTATTGTATTGGATTCATATGGAATTGATATATTTACATCTTGGATTCCAACATACCAAGAAAACCTACACAAGACAAGAACTTGTTAACTTGAAATCTCTCAAGAAAATGATTGAAGATTGAATATAAATTTGAACACATGAATACAAATATCCTGTGTACATGTGTAACATGCATATATAGACACACCTGTGCACATCCCTTGATGTGTTATTTTCATGTATTAGCGCCATTTTTCACCATTCAACAACTTGATCAACAAATTGTTTCACACAGGCCCCTGCACCGTCGTGCTCTCCTTTTCCATGACTAGTCTCAAACAAATTTCAACAATGTGTAATGTTTGATTTTTTATGAAGAAGACACAACCAATAGAATTATCGTGAATATTTGAACCGACCCACACACCCATCTGACCATATCCAATGTCGATCGAATCTGATTCCGCGTTCTTTCAATGAATCATAAAATTTATCAAAACAATGTTGTACATAATGGGTGTTGTGTGCTCGATCAACACTTATATAAAAGTGATATTCTTTAATAACATGTCGATTGTCATTGGTGATTTCTATGTTATCAAGAATTCGTTGAGTGTTTCTATATAGAACGTGGACAAATATAGTGACTTGATGAAAATTATAACATTCTCTCTGTATTTCGTTTTGTGCAACGAATGTGTAATTCTTTGCAAAATCAACTACAAACAAAATTGTCCCTGGTGGAAACACTTCACTGGATTGTTTGAATTTTAGGTCTTTCCATCGAGATCTATGTGACTGTTTGGTGTATTTATAAATTTCTTCCTCAAACTTCTTCAAAAAATCTATCACACAGATTTTATCTACTTTCAAATCAATCCTTTTGGAAATAACATTTGAAGAATGTGGAGCCGTGTTGTCGATATATTCATATCTCTTCCAATTGAATATTATATTAGAAAATGATTGATCATTCATATCAATAGGATACTTTGAGTAAAACAAACTTAGATTTACACAACGTTCACATTTATTTCCACCAACACATTTGTTTTGGTAAAATAATTCATCACCTTCTCTTTCACATAGAATTTTAGATATAAAAACATGGAATGTGAAAGGAGGAGGTGAGCTTGGCCATAAAGTTTTACCAAAATCAAGAAGCATGTCATAATGTAACTCAACTTCCACATGATAATGAAAACAACAAGTGTCACAAATATTGATGGGTCTAACAAACCATGGTTTTTGTTGCACACATGTATTGATGGAAATTTTAACTTCTTTGTGCTCTTCTTTGAACTTATTGAGCAATTCTATTTTTGTCATTGGAAATATATGTTTTGTATGTTCTTTATATTGTTTTCATGCTATTCTTCATCGCAACACATCCCTTGTATGTGGTGAAACAAGAGATTCTATCAACCAACAATTACAGACCAATTCTTTAACATTTTTTGCAAGTCTATCTTTGTAGGGTTGTCTACAAATCACTGTCCAACTAGCCAGTTCATCATTTGCATCTATTTGAAATCAAAATTTTCTATGTTTGTACAATTTTTTTCTTGACGTTCCCATCTTTTTTTCCATGTGTTGTGTCAAACAATCTTTTATATTGCTAGATGAAACAACTGTTGTTTGTATCACTCTATGTGCAAGACTGACATCTTTTTTTTGAGATTTTCCAAAATCTTTTAATACACTAGTTATATTGTCAAAGACATTCTATTTCACCTTTGTATCTTTTGTTGACTTTTGAATACCCAATAATGATGTAGCTTCTTTTAACTTTATTGAATTTATTAGACAGAGTAGAAGTTGAACTTGTACTATTACTGATTCATCTTTGAAAAAATTATTATACATATTCTTAGTTTGATATATTATATAAGGCTTAGCTTCTTTCTTCCCAAATTTGTCAGTATCAACATTTTCTAATATTTCATCATCAATGTTGATAGATTCTCCTTCATATTTCAATTTAAAGTTTATATTAAAAAACAAAACCCAAACATAAATTCACTAAACTATATACAAGTGTTCATCTTGTATAATCTAAATTTATGTACATACCTATAGGTGATTCGTCTTCTTCTTCAATTTCGGTTTCAACGTCTTCTGCTTCAATTTCGGTTTCAACGTATTCATCAATGTTATGAGACAAATCTATTTATGGTTTTTGAAAAACATCAAATCGTAATTACAATCAATTATATTAAACAATATTTTAAATTTGAATTCTATACTTTTAATATAGACAATATCTGCATGCATACCTGATTGGACTTCTTCTTGTTGAAAATATCTATTTATATTATCATCATTTCTTTCTTCAATATTTTCACGTTCTCGTTTATTTTTGCAATAATGCTCTTTCCTTTGATCGTTATGGTGAGTATCATCTCGAGTGCGATCAAATTTTCTCTTGCGCAAAATTTTGTTTCCCATGAGTATAATTATTTGTAAAAGTCATGTTCAACAAAGGCTTCACCTTGGAAAAAATATCAACATTTATCTTTCAATATATAAATTGTTTTTCCAATAAAAACTTGAACAAACATCAATTATCGTGTTCAACAAAAATAAAAAAGATGATTCAAAACTTTGTTTAGGTGCTCTAGAAAACCATGAAACAAGCGATGAATTGTGTTAAATGTGTTCAATCGAAAGCGTATTTATACGATTTGGCATGAAATGAAATGTACGACGTGTCTTTTTATTTTCTCTGGCCGACGGAATTCGCTCAACCATCTTTCGGGCGAAAAAAGGCTTTTTCGGCCGAAAATCTTGGAAACCATTTAATTTTGATGGATTCCGTTAGAATTTATTTTTTTGGTCGAAAACTAGAGAATGGGGTTGTATGCAGGAAACAAATAAGTCCCTCTAGCTTACCTAAATGTTGGAGGTTGTGGACTCCTGCAAATACTCAGAATTCGGTTTTGAAAATGACACCAACATTTGTAAAATTGAATCTACTTTCATTTCCTATAATTTGTTTTCATTTTCATTATTTTTATCTAATTTTATTTATTTTTTAAAAAAAATCATTGCATAATACTTTCAACTGACATTATGATTCAGTGAAATGAAATATGTGTATCTCTAAAAATACACAGTGAAAAATTTAGAAAAATTTATATTCATAATCCTTAAACTGTTCTTTTCAAAAGGGTATTTTTAGATTTTACTTTTAAGTAAAAATTAAGATAGATACAAGGTGGGGGAAGGCATGTGTTTAAAATATGCAATGTTTTTAGCTTGGTCAACTTCAAAAAATTCTAAAAATTCTAATATTCATCCATCATATCCAAAATTATAGTCATAATAAAATAGAGTCTTTGTAGATTGTTGCAGTATATTTCGTTTGTTAAAAGAAATTTTTTAATAATAGATACATTGTTGGGGGGGGGAGGATAACTCAGTATCATTCCTTTCATGTTTAAGGAAGATACTATTAAACAATTGTCAAATTGACATATCAAATCTTAATAAAACAAAATTGAAAAATAGTCATTAGAAAGCTAACAAAATTCTTCACAAGTTTTTTTTTACTGTAAAGTGAAATTCTAAATAAAAACAATACTTTTGTATGCTGAAAGTTGAAGAAATTGTGAAAATATAGTTTTTTTTCTCATAAAACAAGCAAATTAGACACCCATCTTCATGATTTCACCCAACATGATGACTTATGATGGCCCCATATTTCTCATAACATGTCATTATGATCCATGATATCATTTGAAAACACTTCCCCTAGACCTTTGATTTATGACTTGACTCTTTTATGACATAGCACATCAAATCGTATGGAAACAATCTTAGACTCATGACTAACTATCACACACTTAATAAATCAAAATAGGAATGCATTGGTCTTTCCAATACCAATTCATGACTTTGCAAACTCTTAACACACCTATGACCATACCTTAAAAACAAGGACACTATCATTGGCTCCAATGGGGATGTTGTCCTCCCTGTGAGGTAGAAAAGAACAATAGACCATGTGCCTAACCATTGAGTTTTATTTACTGTTGAATCTTGACTCAAAACATACTCCGACTTTTAAAAATTGAACTAGAAGACTTTTTACAAACTTGAAATACACTGGAAACATTCATCAAAACCTTAGGGTATTCACCTTAGGCTTCAATTTATGTTGAATGATGCCATCACCCGGTACATCTGAAAGTAAAATGGTTATTTAAAATGGAATGAAAGATCAAATTGCTTCAAATAATGTAGTGTTTGAGAAACATGTCATTCATAGGCCCTCCACCAATGACATGTCCATTAATTTCTTGTAACAAATAAATATTCCTTCCATGATAAGCTACAATTATGTACGGTCACAACTAGAGGCAATGAAACTTTCCATGCTTCTCTTTATCTCATTCCTTGCATCCCATTTCAGCACTAAATTATCTACCTTAAAATCATCAACCTTTTTCATCTTATCAAACACTTTTTTTATTTTATCCTGATGCAATTGTGTGTTATTGTATACTTCCTCGCTCGTTTGTTGTACATGAATCAATTGAGTTATTCTTCTTTGAATGTCATTTGGATCTGCCTCTTGTTCTTGCATAAATTTCATAACTAAAAGCCCTAATGAGGTAGGGAAAATTGCTTATGTACCATGCACTATCTGAAAAGGTGATGTAGAAATATATCTCTTTGTAGTAATCCTATCATCCCATAGTGCATATATGGGTTTCTTGTGCCAAGACTTTTTGTTTCCCTGTAACATTTTTTTGATAATTCTTGTCAGATTTTTTTTGGATGATTCATCTATTCAATTACTCTATGGGTAATATGATCTGGAATGGCCAAGATTTATATTGTAATCATTGAAAAAAATTCCATCCTCTTAGACTTGAATGTTGTTTCATTATAAATTATTATTTTTACTGGGTAGCCAAACCTAGACAAAATATTACTTTCTAAAAATTGGATAATGACAGCATCAATGGCTTGCCTTGTTGACACTGCTTCAATCCATTCAGTGAAATAGTTTGTAGTTGTCAATATCCATTTTTTGTGAGCTATAGACGATGGATGAATCTCACCTACAAAATCAAGGCCTCATTGCCTAAATGATGCTTCAACCGAGTTTCAAAAGTAAGGGAAACAACTTCCCTTTTTCATCAAATATCTGACATTCATAACAACTTGACACCTCCTTATATACATCAGAGAAAATTCTAGGCCAATAAAACCCTTCTCTAAGTATCTTATGCACTATGGTTTTCCAATAGTGGTGCCCTCCATAATCACCCTTATGAAACTCTTTGATAGTTTGTTTTACCTCATCTTCCAACAAGAAATATAGAAAAATCCCCCCTATATCTTTCCAATACATAGAACCATCAAGTATACAAATATTGGTTTCCTTTAATTTCAAAAACCTATCTTTGGTTTTGCTTAGTTCAGGAGGACCTTCTAAATTTTTCAAAACATATATGATGTCAACATACTATGCAGATTCAAGAAACGTATGAGATACTTGTGGTGTTGATTCTTCCTTTGAATTTTCTAACAGGTATGCAATAAATTTTATTCCCAAAACATCATAATTTGATTGTGTCATTAGTTTGGCAAGTCCTTGGCCTTTGATTAACTTTGTATTCTTTATCTCCAAATCATATTCCAACAAAACTGCTATCCATTTGCCTCTTTTTCCTTTAGGATCCGACTGAGTTAGAATATCTTTCACATTATTATTTGGCACAAAAGCAACAATATGGAAATGCAAAATGTATATTATAAATTCTTTCAAGGATTTTACCAATGCATATGCTTGCTTCTTCATGATGTTGTACTTTAATGGGGAATCTCTTAAAGTTTTTCTATAGTAGGTTATAGGCCTTTCAATTTKTTTTTCAATCTTTTGTAACAAGACCCCTGCAATATCATGTTCTGATGCAAAGTAAAATAACATGAATTCCTTTGAATAGTCTAGACTAGMTAATACTAGTGCCTTGATCAATGCTACCTTTATGTCCTCAAAGTTTTTTCTAGCTTCTAGTGTCCATTTTATCTCACTTCCTTTCCTCAATATCCTGGTAATGAACTTTATGATTTCTTCTAAATTGGGAATAAACCTCCTCAAAAAATTCACCCTTCCAAGCAAAGAATGTACCTCCTTTTCTCTCCAAGGAATGTCAATTTTCATAATTGCAGCTACCCTGCTAGGATCTATCTTTATTCCTTATTTTGAGATGATATGACCAAGAAAAGTTTCCTCTTGCATTCCAAAGTTGGATTTTTTGGGATTTAATGAAATGTCAAATATCCTACCCTTCTCAAACACCAGTTTCAAATGTTGCAAATGCTCATTATCATAATTTAAACAATAATTTCATCTAAATAAATAACAATGAACTTATCTTTTTCATCAACAAAATATATATTTATAGCTCTTTGGAATGTTTCCCTTGCATTCATAAGCCCAAATGGAATTTTGGCATACATGGATGTGCCCCATGGTGTTGTGAAAGATTTCTTCTCTTGATCATCAGGGTGCACCATGATCTGGTTGTATCTTGAAAAGCCATATAGAATTGACATTTTTTGTGACCCAACCACTTTCTGAAAAATGTAATCTATCTTGGGAAGAGGATAATTGTCTTTGATGGAAACCCTGTTTAGATTTTGAAAATCCACACACAACCTAATTTCACCACTTTTCTTTCTAACAGGAACTAAGTTGGCCAACCATTTAGAGAATCTCAAAAATACTATGATATTGGCATCAAACAATTTTCTTACCTCTTTCTGAATGAGTGGAAGAAGCAAAGGATTAATCCTTCTCAATTTCAATTTGAATGGTTTTTGGTCATCTCTAATTGGAATGACATGCCGAATAATATTTGTGTCATACACCTTCAGATCTTCATAGCTCCAAGAAAAAACATCTAGAAAATCCTTCATTAGGTTGATATCTCTCTCCTTGACTTCTAGGTTAATTGATTTGGACAATTTGATGATTTTAGTTTCTTCCTTAGTTCCAATATTGCAATCCTCTATTTCTTTGTCATTTGGAGTGACTTTGGGATTCTTTTCCACATCATTATTGTTGAATATTTTTTCTAGTGGAACCAAAACCTTAGGGATGAAATTATTTTTGAGTTGAACAATGTCTTTAGCAACAATTTGATTTAGGAAACTATCTACATTTGGAGACATGTCTACATCTTCTTCTTGATCAAATAAATTTTCTTCATCAATATTTTTGTTGGCAAACTCATCAATCATTTGGAGAAACCTTAATACTTATTTATGATCCTCAAAAATCTCCCAATATTTGATATTATCAGGTATTGTTGGTCTATGCTTGACTTTGATCTCATATTTTTTGTTAGGAAAGATGGGAATCTTGAAAACATAAGCTGAAGTAGCTAATGCATCGACAATCGGATTTTTTTCTCTTGGAGTCACTGAAAGGTTATATTCTGTGAAATTTCCAAGCACATCAAGAACTATATTTATGTATGCCCTCATCCTAAGATGTTTAGTTTGGTAGATTCCCTTAACCTTATTAATAATATGCTCAGAATATCCATGTACAACTATTTTGTTTTCCCCCAAATATTTCAAAGTATTCAACCCCAAGATCAATGCCTCTTACTCAACCATATTATTTGTACAATCAAAAGAAAATTTATAAGAGCAAAGTTTTGAACCTGATTTTGGAGGGATAATCCAAACACCTGCTCCAACTCCTTATTTACTAACAACTCCATCAAAATTCATATTCCACATTTCTTCTTCCTCGTTATTTTGTTGATCTGAAAATTTCCCTGTTTGTTGATATTCATCTTCTTTTTCTGGAAGTTTGAGAACATTTGGATCCTCTTCTTCAAAGCACAGATCATTATAAAATATTTAAGAACCAACTTGAGTGTCAAGATAATAAATAGGATGATTATTGGGTTTGATTTTTCTACTCACCATGTATTTCAACAATACTTCCCTGTATAGCCTCCTTTCCTATCCAAAAACTGGTATAGTTGCATAATACATATCCATATGTAATGTACCCTTCAATTTAGAAGCCCATGACCTTGATAACAATATGCCAAACTTTGGAGGGATGCCAACAACTACTACAACCATGACCACATTCTTTGATGAGATTTGAGATAAAGACACAACTAAGTCTTTGATTAAGCATAAACACTTCACCTTCCTTGAATTACGAGAGAACAAATATTTATAAGGTCTGGTGATGTCCAAACCTAGTTCATTCATGATACCCTTTGGCATCTGATTATGAGATGCTCATGATTCTAGCATCGCATTCTGTAAATTCATATCATGAACTTTAAGGATGACATAAAATGGAGGCACATTACCATCATCACCACATTCTTCCACCTGAGGACCAAACAAGATTGTAGGATGATAATATTGCACATTCAGAGTATCATATGCTTCTTCCATTTTCAACATTTTGATGATTTGAATTCTATATTCAACATTTATGATCAAGTCATTAAAAGGTACATAAATTTGTATGTTTTCCATCTCACTTTCAAAACTAAAAGAAGACTAAGTTTTCTCTACCTCTTTGATGAATCATGATTGCATCCTTTTTTTGCCTATGGGGCCTTCTTTGGGGGATCCTCTTTCTATTTATATTTCTCTAGCGCATCCTTTGTGGAACTGTCTTTCTTATGCTAACTTGAATAGGGTAAATTAGCTCGAGGTTGTTTTGGAAGATTCCCCTTTTGAGGGTTTGCAAGAACCTTTTTATTTCTGAAATTATATTTCTTATGAAACTACATGATAGCATTTTGATACCCCTTCTTATACGCTTATGTTTCCATTAATAACATATCATTTTGTTCCTGCATAAAATTATCATTTTATTCCATAAATTTATCATGTTCTTCTTTAGTTAGGAATACATATGTTTCAACATCATCATAACAATGGATGTTACCTTTGAGTGATTCCTCAAAATTTTCATCAACATAGTTATTTTGGCAAGGGGGTTTGATTGGTTGATCACCTTGATTTATTTGGTCTCTATGTCTAATCTGTGTAACTAGTAACCTCTTGAAATTAGGATTCCTGAGTTGAAGTTCAATTTGATCTCTTATGGTAGGATTGTTATCTAAGGACAACTTTTCCACCAAATTTTCCATAGTTTTTACCATTAGATCAAATTTTTTATCTGATGACTAGGAAGCTGAGGGTTGTGCTTCTTCTTGAGCCTTTTTCATGTTAGTTTTAGGATTTTATTTAATATTAATTGATGCCATAAAATTAACTTCTACTTCAATTGCATTAATCATGATGTCATCTAATGTAGTAGATCTCTTTTCTCTCAACAGTAAGGCAAAATCACTATCAAAGGCATCAACATAGAAAAGTTGTGTAGCTCGAGGAGGGAGTTTTAATTCACCAGGAATTGAACTATAAACCTTCAAGAATCTAGTCGAAAACTCATGAACTATCTCACTGGGTGTTCTTTTCAAATTATTATACTGAGCCAACAATTGCATAGGATTTTTCTTGTCTACCCATCTTGAAATAAAGGTTTTTTCAAAAGATGCAGAATTAGGAATGCTTGTTGTTGGGAGTGCCTTGAACAATTTTCTGACCTCACCTAAAAGACTCTATGCAAACAACATCATTTTAACATCTTCATCATCTACCTCTTCAAGGTACATAAAATCAATAAGCCAGTCTAAATTTCGCTGAGCTGGAATTTTCTCTTTTGCATCATATGACTTAATTCTCTGAGCATAATTTTGAGGTAGATCATCCAATTGAGCAGGTAGGACAAGGGGAGAGAATACTGTTTCCATGTTTCTATGAGGACCTTGTATTGGTTGTACAATATGACTAGGAATCACTAAAGTTTGTATAGAAACAACATGAATACAGAATTGAAGCTTCTTCTCATCAAACAAAATTTCAGTCAAGTCAAACTTTGACTTAGATCTAAACAAAGTCTGCTCAAATCTAATGTCAAATTCAAGATCATCAATGCTCTTTACTCCCTATTTAGGAAATGATGAAATATTTATCCAGAAAAATACCTACGTATGATGCATTTTCATTTCTCTTGTGTAGGAGCTTCTCAAGATCAACCACAAATGTTGTAGGTTCTAGATCTGGGTTTCTCCTAGTGTATATCTTTTTTGGAGCCAGGATTTCTCAATGATATTACTTTTTTGCAATTGATCTTTAATAATTAAGTTGTCAGGGTAAAGTTTCTAGCCAGTATTATGTCTGATCCTTTTCTACCCTCAGTAATCAGATTTAAACTTTTTCATTCTTACCCAGGGAAAATTTCACTTTCGTTCCCCGAAAACGATGCTAAAATGTTAGAACTTTGTAAATTTCTTGGTTGAGGAATCAAATCACAAAGGTAACCACAAACCACTTTAGAACTAAAACTATCCATTTTAGTTCAGAGAGGGATCTCTCTCGTCATTTGTTTTCTGAAAGATAAATTTTCTATTAAATATCAATGGTTGGGTCTTCAATAAACAAAGAGATTTATAAAGTTGCTGGCAGGAAGGAGGAAGAATATGTTGGGAAATGGAGTCAACTTTGAAGAAAATAGAACTATCAATGACTGATGGGTAGATCTATAAACAAAGAAGAGGCTACGTAGGTGATAATATTTCAATGAAAATATTGTTGTTCTATAATGGAATAAAGAGAAAACAAATAAATACATTCAAAGCACCAATTGGGATGAATTTTGATTGAGTTAAGAAGAAATAAAAATACTTAAATTACTTGAATCTAGAGCATCAATATCAAATGAATTCCATACCATTATCTTTCCAATTTAAGTATATAAAGGTTGCATATCAAATGAGAAAAGAAAACAATAAATTCATACATGAGAGAGAAACACACGCATCATATCACCACCACAAGAATCTCTGGTATGAATAGCATTATACTTATGCACTAATATTTCATTAAACTCCTGAAAGATTACAAAATGTTCAAGAGAAAAGTCCTTTATGCTTCTGTCAACCCCTTGTACATTCAAAATGATCCAATAAAAAGGAAAAATCCATCCCTAAGCTAAGAAAGTCAATATTTAATCACTTTCCTTCATTTTTGGATCTAGTTACATTAAAAAAGGAACAAACTCAAACTACCCACTAAAAATATATATATATTTTACCATATTAATTACATAATAGTATTTCAAAAACAAATATTCTTTGTCATGCTCTCGAACTCTAGGACTAATGTGAGTCACTTAGTATATCTGGAGATGAATCTGGAGCTGATTTGAATGCTAACCTGGCTCCCTGGCATGTTTGCATAACAAGTTGTTGCAACTCGTTGTGTAACTGTGAGTTACAACAATTGCGTAGCGAGTTTAGACAGCAGGTGTTTTCTTCAGTTGTCTTCACACAGTTGGTTTCTACAAGGTCTTTGGAGGCTAGCACTACCCATTCCATCATCCCAAATGAAATGTTGAACTGTATAAACATCATTTTTGTTAAAACTCTATAATTTCTTAGGTTGAGGAAGAAGTTAACAGGGATTACTACAAAACCACTTTGGAATCTAGGATCTGGCCCTCCTAGACTCATAGAGGGATCTCTATGTAAGATTTAGCTTTGTTTTTTACAAATTTTAGGCTAGTTATGAAAGAATAGGGTTTGGTTTTTTAAATTGGTTGGCTGGAACAGAAAGGGAAGGTCATTGGGAAATGGAGTCAAGGAAGCCTAATTCAATCAAGGCATGTTCTACCAGAAAACTTGCAGGGCAGGGTAGGCACCTTTGTTGGATTCTTGAGATTGTTGAGTGATGTAAAAGAAAAGGTGAGGAAAGAGAATTGTACCAGATCAATTAATAATTATGGAACTAACCCTCTAGTAGAAAACATAGAAATTATTCAAAGCCAGAAACATAGTGTATTTTTTGTTGATTAAGGTTGGTTGTCATTGATGTCAACCCTTGAAGAAAGCCATGTAGCACAAAGGTTTGGGTAATGGACCCAATATTTTTTTATCTAAATATGACTCATTATTGTCTTTTCGTGGTTAATAAGAAGTAAATATGGATGAACTCCAAAGTGGTCCCCTTATGGTGAAAGCCCTCACGGGAAGACGCTTTGCAGAGTAAGAGAAACCATGCTTAATTGTGGAATAATGAGATGAAGGACAATGAATTTTTTAGGGAAACTGTCCTATATGGATATTTCTTGTCATACCATTTTCAGTGGTATGTGGAACATAACATAACTCCTCACGGTTAGAGAGTTATGGCCATGAGAAGTTGGAGACCCCAGGTTTGGGTAATGGACCCAAGTTTGTTTGATGGGTAATGGTATGATTTATGATGTATTTTCAGATAATACTATTCTATATGGATCTTACATGTCATTAAATTTATGGTGGTATCTGGAACGTCATATAACTCCTCACGGTTTGAGAGTTATGGCCTTACGAAGTTGGAGGACCCTCATATGTCATCTAGAAGCCCCAAAAGGTCAAAGTGGTTTAAGAGATTTTTAAAGGATAAATAATAAAGTGAAGTGATGAGTGTATTATAATTCAAATTGAATACAAAATAAATTATTTCAATAATAATTTTAAATGGAGAAATTAGAAGTGGGTTAACCCTAAAATAAGGAAAGTCGGTTAAGTGACCTAGAAGATGTTTTTAAGGAAGCTACTTGGAGAGTATAAATAAGAGGCCAGGCTCTCTCATTTAACACACACTTGAGAATATTGAATATATATAGGTGTCTAAGGTAACTAAGGATATCTAAACTGGAATTCTGAGTGAAGGTGAAGAAAATAAGGCCGAAATGCAAGAAAGGATAAATTCTTTTGATGGTGCTTTCTAAGGTATGTTATTTACAGGTCATCTCACCATTTTCACTATAATGCCTTTTCTATCTGATTCAGACTGTGAAATTGCTATTCCATTGAGAAAACGTATCCAAGTATCCATGGTAAAAAAATCAGCTTGTGGGTTGTTGTATTTTGGGAGTTACACTCTGTGGAAAATAGGGTTTGTGGCTAGTCCCAAAACTAGTCAAAAATAGGTGTTTCGGGTAAAAACGTATTAACTTATTCATAACAGATCCAAATTAAGTGAGACCAAATGTGTTGGTTAGGGTAAAATCATTAGTATTTTTTGTAACATTTTTAGATCAATTAAGGAAATATTATGTGTGGTGCATGCTCTACAAGGTCGCTCTCTAGAATAAGCCAGAATTCAGCAAGTTATGCCATTTTTGCTATAACTTCTTTTATGAGAGGTTTCAAGTAGTGACACTTGGAGGAATTGCATAAAACACATTGAAAAAAATTGTATATCATTTTCATATCTTTATACATTACATGTACAAAGTTATGATTACTTCAAGTTAGGGTTGTTGACTAATCCAAAACTAGGCATGTGAAACTAAAGAAAAGTTTGATGAAAATGCTAGTCTCTTGTTCTTAAAGTTAAGGAAGGTTTGAAAGAATGTGATCATATACACCAGGTCTATTACATATCTACAAATCATATTTGTATGATGAAATTGATGAGGGCTTTTGGTTGAGTTACATGTTGAGTACATGGTTGAGACAAGTAGTTGATGAGTTGGCACATACATGAGGTGTATAGTTGATGATGTTGGTTGATGAGTAGTTGACACATGATTGGTACATACTTGGTACATGGTTGGATGCAATTTTTTATGGTACAGGTTGATTACAGGTTGTTTAGTACAGGTTGGTGCATGGTTGATGCACTTGTTTATGGTACATGCTGATTACAGGTTGAGGTGCATGTTGATGCATGGTTCAGATTTATTGGTACAGATTTACAGCAGTATATATCATAGTGATAGTGTGACAGTGGTTCCATCGTTCTACTTCTACTTCAAGGTGACAGGACGGGGCAAGGACAGGTGGTTGTAGCCACCTTTCGGTTGTAGTCGAAGAACATAGAGGGTTGTAGCCTCCTTTTGGTTGTAGCCATAGAATTGGAGAGTTGGAGCTTCCCTCAGGTTGTAGCCTGAGAAACTAGGGGGTTGGAGCCTCCTTCCAATTGTATCTGGAAAACAAAAGAAGTTGTTGCTTCCAATGAATGTAATTCTTGAAGACATATAAGAAAAAGCATTCTGTGGTTTTCTCTCGATTTGTATTTCCACGTAAAACACCGGTGTACTATGTATGTATGTGATTGTTTATTTATTACTACTCATTATTGGATAATAATTCTTCATTGATATAACAATTGAAGAAAAGGGATTATAATTACGCTATTACTGATTCATCCCCCCTCTCAATAATCCAACAATTGGTATCAGAGCAGGTTCCTTCATAAATTAGTTTAACCATTGAAAGGTAGATCATGGAAAGTACCAACTCGTATAAAAATGGAATACCACAGTTTGATGGACAAAAGTATGCTTTTTGGAGCATAAGGATGAAGACATATATACAGGCACAGGGATTTCAAGTTTGGAAATCAATTGTAGATGGATACACAATGCCAGGAGTTCCACCAACAAATGACAAAGTAGTGAAACTCGGTGAGAATAATTCCAAAGCCAAAAATGCACTTTTGAATGGTCTCAGTGATACAGTATTCACCAAAGTTTCATAATGTAAATATGTTAAAGAGATTTGGGACAATCTTCGAAATATTTATGAAGGAACTCAGGTAGTCTAAGGGTGTTCTCTACCCCTGGCATGTTTCTTTATGTAGTCCCTCTTCTTGTTGATGTTGGTTGACTCTGACTCTATGTACTTCTTCCACTTCTCTGATTGTTACTAGTCTATCCTCCCTGGTTAACTACAGGTGTTTTTGATAAGTCTTCAAGTATTATCTCTAATTTTGGTGATGCATATGGGGTCATGGATTCCACATAGTATATAGTATAAGTATGACATAACAATTATTTTATTACTGGAAAGGATTGGAACTCCTCTTTTTATCCTCGTGTATGTGGTATTTCCATGATTTGGACTAATGTGCATGGTTCTCTCCCCTCCATCTCACCCTATGGCTCTCCTTTCTCAGCCCCAATATTTCACCTCTTGTACCTCCTTCCTCCATGAAATACTCCAAACTTGTTTTATTCCTCTAGTATACCCTCTTCAGTCCTTTGCATATTCAGCCTCTCCCTTCCTTGTTCATCATTTCCTTTGTTCTCTCCTGCTCTCAGACTATCCTCTTATCATCCCCCAGTTCCCTTATGTGCGTAATGCCCCTTATCATTTAGATTGCATTATCATCATTCACTTGTCATACAAAAAAATATTTATCCATGTACCCAATGATTTCATGAACCTCCCACACAGACGTTTGAAAAATTCCCTTTCTGCAACACTGTATGATTGGGTACAATCTACTGGAAACTATATAATGTATCCTCTTAGTATTCTATCTAACCAAAAATCAAGTGCATGATTATTCATATTACTTACATAATTTAGTTGTCTTACCAAACTAAGATTCCAATTCCTCGGCATTGTAGTTTTGTACCTTCCGGTATTCTCCACTAATCTTTCTAGCCACTCACTCAAAATAATTGGAAATTCACCAAAGAAAATTTCATGGAGTTTTGTGTCCACCTACCTTTTCATCCATTGATTTTCACTCATCTGAGGGTTTATGTCCTCTTATCGATAAAATATATGCTCCTTCCTTTCCAAACATTCTAATATCTCTTTATTATTCGGCCTCCAAAACATTCCCTCAATCGCAAAGTTTGGGTCCCGACAACGGAACCATTTGTTGGTGCTGGGCACAATTGTAAGTCACTAGGTTTGAGTTATTTTATACCAACAAAACCCTCAAAACCCTGAACCTTTTGGAATCACCTTCATGTACAAATGAAGTCTGACCCGAGGTATCTATTGGGATTGCAAGAACTAGGTTTTTGTGGTAGTGACGAAATGGGAGGTGACCATTCAGTTTATTCTTACTTATTGGTTTTGTGTATTTTGTTTTGTCTCTTCTCTTTATTAGCTACTTAGTGATTTTAGATCCATACTATCATTATATTCCACATTACCACATAACCCATTGCTGTAACAATCATTATTATTGTGTAATGATTAAACATAAGAAAAATCTAATCTAGTATACATCCAGTCAAAATCGATAAAAAATCACATAAAATACATTTTACATAAGATTTAACGTGGTTAACCAAACTCTGGGCTACATCCACAACGATTGATTTATTTATTATTCATTTTGTAATTTCTTTAGGTTTGTGCATTGTGCTTACAAAGATACATCATGGTTATTTTTCCTTCCTCCTTTCCTAGCCTCTCTGCAGTGCAAGCCTCTCTATATCTATACATCCTCTCCTTAGAATTCATACATGGGTTCCTCTCTTTTATAGAATAGAACATAATCCTAATAATAACTAGCATGGAACCCAACAATCAGGCACTGAGAACCCTATTATCCCAATCCATTACATATTTATACATACACTCTAGGGATTTAAACCCTACTTTATTCATCCCAAAACCCTATTACAGTGCATGACTACTCCAATTAACTATTTTTTGGGGATTCTTTCACCTATTTTTTCATGTGCATGTTTCTTTTTCACTCTGATTATTGTTCTTCCTGCTTTTGTGTTCTCCTCCATCTTTAGAATGTCAAGTTGTCATCCTTCCTTTTCAACCACTTTCTTCTCTAGCTTTATTCTCCTCTTTATTCTTCTTTCTTATTTATTCATCTTTATATGTGTTGTACTTCTGAATGCACCTCAACTGCACAATCCCTAGTCTTCTTTCTTCTTCCACTCACTTCCTAGTCTTCCTTCTTATTATGTTCACTTCTTCTACAATTAGGATTTTTATCAAAATTATATCCAAAACTTTATGTCCAACACATGGCATGGAAAGGAAAGGCAATGCAAGGCATGGAATGACAAGGCAAGGCAAGGCATGGAATGACAAGAATACCATAACAACAATAAAATGAAGCCAAATTTTCAATAATTCATAAATATGAAATATTTGTTCAATTATTTCATTTACATACATATGGTTATTCAAGTAGACCATCGAGATAACTTCTAATATTGATGGTCTCCATTAACTTCTTGTGTTAAGAGTAAGGAAAGAAGTATCATACCTTTGATGAGTTATTACTTGGCATTGTTTGAAGTTGGAGGTTTGTACCAACAACCAGGTTCACAAAGTGGTATACGGCTTCCCCTGGTCTATAATTTTGAAATACATAACCACCTTTCTTTCATTTTCTTTCATCTTGTGTGAGATATTCTCCTTTAATAACCATCCACCTAATTGGAAATTCAATTCCTTAAACGTTTGTTTCTGATCACATGAGGGTATAATTTCCCTCTAAGAAACATGTCAGCCAATAATCAGTGCCCCATTCATTACTTCTTGGGGAAACCATTGTGTATATGTTCC
>JASDQU010738077.1:282063-300410 GCA_032191745.1 Picea mariana | reverse complement strand
GTGGAGGAAGTATTTGAGAAGTCCTTTGAATTAATCCTTCACATATTCCTACACATTACAAAGCTCACACATATTTGAGATATATATGAAAACATGTTGATTTTCTAACATTTAATCACAAATTCCTTTTAAATACTAAAATGAATAAAGTGGAGAACAATAAGGTGAAACCCAAATATATTTATGGAAATGATATCATGAAAGGTTAATGGGGTGATGAAATGTGAAGAATGATGAAGGGAAAGGTGAATGAGAATAGGACATTTCTGAGCCCCAACACTTGTCATGCCATTTCCGGTAGTATGTGGAATGTCACATAACTCCTCATGGTTTGAGAGTTATGGCTTTATGAAGTTGGAGGACCCCCATATGAAGGCTTGAAGCCCCCAAGGTCAAAGAAGTCAAAGTGACCTAAAAGAAGAAATCGTTATTTTAAATGATAAAGTAAAGTGACAAGTCAAGGTTTATAATTTAAATAATAAAGAGAAGTGACAAAATCAAGAAGGAATATTTAAATGATAAAATATTGGAGAACTTTCTATTTATGGAAAGTGGTTAACTCTAAAATAAGGAAAATAGGTTAAGTGACCTAGAAATGGGTTAAGTAACCTAGACATGGGTTAAGTGACCTAGAGGATGAAAGTATAAATAAGATAGCTATGGACTCTTGCAATACATCCTTTTTGTGGATCAATGGAGAACTTTTTGTGGATCAATGGAGAACTTTTTGTGAATATCTTTTGGAGTATTGATGTAGAGCTTCTTTTGAGAGCATCTTATTGGTGTGGATCTCTTGAGCATGATTGAATATCTATTCTAAGGAAGAGAGCGAGAGGAGGATCTCATGGACGCATCAAATTTTTGGCAATGTCGGAGATCTTGACAGCAAAATTCTCGGAGCTTCAGAAACCCTAGTTTCTGAGGTATACGTGGGTTGTCTATGTATAGGGTGTGTATACATTGAAGGTATACACGAGCTAACTATGTACAGGGAGCGTATAGTGGATAAAATCATGGAGATTTGTGTTTGAGTTGGTGCCAAGCTCTTTGATGATGAAGCAGGTTCCAGATCTGGATTCTATGGGCTCAGATCCATCACTGAGACACTGGTATGGTTACATTATTGTCTTGATGGATACTATTGTTTGGTGTGTTGTGAATGCTTAGGGAATTCTTGGTATGGATTCTATGATGTGGTTCAGTTTGATTGATTTGGTTGATGGAGTAAGCAGTATTCTTTTGATTCAGTGGTGACATAATTGCTATGGTATACTAGTTCTTTCTACATGATTGAGATAGCATTCATATTAATTTGTTGTGGAGCATGAGCAAGCTATTGGAGAGATTGGATGTGTTGGCTGGTGGTCAGATTGAATAGTCAGAGACAGAAGAGAATGATATACTGGTTGCAGATGATCTCAATCGATCTTGAAGGATAAACCCTAACTGCTCAGAAGGTATACACAGGCTATTGTATACACTGACCACGTGCATACGCGGGCTGTAGTGAGCTAGGGAGCATACATACGCTGGTTGCACTACTGACAGGTCGTGTACTTGTTGACAAATTGATATATGTTGAGGATTATTGCCTCATCTCAGTTGGTGTTGAGGGTGTAAGTTGAGTCTTTCATTATAGAGTCGGTGCTCTTGTAGAGTTGTACTCTATTCAGTTGTTGCTGATAAACCCCCAAATTATTGTCCATAATAAAAAGAAAAATTGTATATACATCTTGTGTTCTTTGTTTTCCTTGTGGTGATGACTTATTGATGATATATTGTTAATATATGTTGTTGATATATGTTCTCATCTAACTGGTGGTAAATGACAGCAATGAGTAATGACTAAATGTTGAATGTTAACTAAGAAGTTTTTGTGTAAGAGGGAAGTTTTGGAAAAAGAGCCCCACACTCATTCACCTCCCCTCTAAGTGTGGTAGGTGTGTCCAACAATTGGTATCAGAGCAGGCCTTCACTACAAGCCTTAACAAGCTTGAAGGAGATCCATAGACACACAAATGGATGATGAAGTTCCAATCCTTGATGAGGAAAACTATTCTACTTGGAGAATAGAGATGAGATTACATTTGAAGACAATGGGAGCAGCAATTTGGAAGGCAGCCATTGGTGGATCAGTTCCTTTGAAGAACAAGTCAAAGTTTGCAACTCAAAGAGAAGGAAAGAAGAATGATGCATTGGCTCTCAAGACCATTATTAGTGGACTCTCAAGCCCTATCAAAGAGAGCATGGGACAATGCACTTCCTCCAAGGATTTATGGCTAAAGCTAGAGGAGACATATCAAAGCAAGAAGGAGAAAGAAGATATTGAAGATCACTCCATCAAGATCATTAAAGGTAAAGAATCTCCAAAAAATCTTGATTGTATTATTTCTAAATGTGATTTCGAAAACATTTCAAGTGAAGATAAAGAATCAAGTGATGATGGCACAAAGGAAGATCTTGAAGACATTTCAAATGAAGGCAAAGAATTATGTGTTGGTGTTGGAAAAAAGGAAGATCGTGAAGATATTTCAAATGAAGGTAAAGAACCCTCAAAACCCCTTGATTGCAATGATGATGATGAATTTTTCTCTACAAGTGAAGAAGAAGATCTAGAAACAGTTTGTGTAAAGTTTGATGGTATTTATCCCATGAAAAGAATAGAAGAAAATCTATTAAAACTTCAAAAGGAAGTTGAAGAGGGTTTATATAGATATAGAAGTAATCATTATCATATAGACTATAACTATCTTTCGGACAACACCAAGAAGTTTCTTAGGAGAAGTCTAAGGCACATCTTGAAGTTAAAAGAAATGATCAAGGAACAAGAAGAGAGCAATAAGACTCAATTAGAAGAAAAGGAAGAAGAGATCACAAGACTAAAGAATGCAAAAGAAGATATGAATGTAGATGATGAGATTAGCAAAAGTTTTGAAACCATTGTCCATCTCAAGACCCAAATTGAAGAAGCCAAAAAAATAGAGGAACTATTGAAGAATAAAATAAATGAAAAGGAAGAGTCTTGTTGTAAGTTAGAAGCTGAAATTGTTGATCTTAGAAAGAAGGTGGAAAATTCAAACAAATTCTTGAATAGCTCACGAATCTTGGATGAGATCTTGGAAATTCAAAGATCATCATGTGATTAATCAGGTATTGGATACAAAGGAGAAGATACACATGCTGAAGAAAGAACCTCAAAGAAGCATGAGGTAAGTCCATCAAAGAAGGTTGCAAAACAACCATCTACACAAGGCAGAGAAAAATCCAAAAGAACAAAGTAAGGAAGACATCAAGAAGCTATTCTTGGGACACCAAAGAAAAGGTATGAAAGTATTTTTCATGGGAATTGTTATTCATGTAATGGATATGGACACAAATCTTTTGAGTGTAGATCTTATGAAAGGAGATATAATGGAAGATTTTATAACACCATGAGGTGTTGGAGATGTGATCAAGTAGGACACATTGATGTTCACTGTAACACCATGAGATGCTACAGTTGTAGTGGATTTGGACACAAATCCCAGGAGTGTTGGAACACAAGAATAAATTCCATGATGAGGACTTCACATAGCATGGCTAGAAGAAGGAATGAAGTAAGAAAGGGAGACATATTTGAAAAGATGGATGCTCAGAGATCAAGTTCTGAGGAGAAGGGTCATCTACAGAAATGGGTGAAGAAGATAGAACAGGGTGAAATACTGAAGGGAAGCTCAAGTAAGTCATCTATTGAAGCATACGCGGGTGACAGTGTTACCAGTCACGTCCATACGCATGCTAACTTTGAATAGGCCGCGTACATACGTGAGATGTTGTGCAGCAAGTTGCGTATATGTGGTGAAGCCTAAAGAAAAGTGCTATGCACAGGGATTGGAGTTTGATGTGATGGTATAACTCTGTGTTGCAGGGTCTAACATTGTTTATTGCAGGTTCTGACACTATTTGTTGCAGGTTTGCATGGTTCTATGTTAGATCATGTAAGGTGACGATGTAAAATAAATCTTGGGTGCATGGCACTAACCCATGAGTATGGTTTGATGTTGATCTGTTGGAGTAGATGGTTGGTACATATTTTTGTTTCATTGTTATATCTTATGATGTGTTATTGGAAGCATATGTTGGATATCATGGTGCATGCATTTTGCATGTGGTTGGGCTACATATTGAGACATGTAGTTGGTGAGTTGAGTTGATAGTCATGTTGTACATCAATGGGGAGTCATAGCTTGTTGATACATGGTTGATATACTTGCTTGGAGAAAGTGATGATGCATGATGGTACATTCATAGATGGTATTTGCTTCGCATATTGATAGATGCACATGGTTGGCATATTGGTGGATGCACATGGTTGGCATATTGGTAGATGCACATGTTGGCATGTTGATAGAGGCATATGATTGACTCCATGGATGATATCTTTTGTTACATTGCATGATTTTGATGTACATGGTTGATGTACATGGGTGTTGTGCATGGTGGGCACATTTTGGTACATGATGTACTTGGTTGATATATTGTTCATGATTCTCTATTTCATTGTTGACATATCTTTTGCTTCATGATGCTTGGTATGGGATGAGTTTGATGCATGAACGGGTCCAAGGATCATTATATGGTAGCATATTTTTGATCTTGCAGAGAAGATAGGGGGAGTCATTCTTCTTCCCATGATTCTAGGAGGATATATTTATCAGATGCACATCTAGAAAAGAGCCCTATATTTGAAGAAAGAACACAGAAGCATGATTCTAGGAGGAGCAATGGTCATAGGGGGAGCAGCCCCAAGGAGATTTCAAGTAGGGGGAGCATCCCTAAGAGGAGAATGGCCCTTTGCCATTGATGTCAAAGGGGGAGAGTTGATCACATTGATGTGATTGATGTTTATTGATGGGGAGAGATAGTCACATTGACTATTGATGTAGAGCATGCCTTATCTACATGTTGACATCGATAATTGGTAATTGGTGTTGACATCAATGTTGGTATTTCCATCAATGCCAAAGGGGGAGATTGTTGGATCACATTGTTATTGATGCCAATGGTTTCATTGATTGATGTCATTGATTGATTTCAAGTGATTGATTGATTGATTATTGATGTAATGAATATGTATTGTCCTTGATGAGAATGATTGATAAAGATGGATCATTGATATGATGCATAGTCCTTGATGAGAATGATAGATGTCAAAGTGGAAACCAATTGATAAAGATGGATCATTGATATGATGCATAGATGAAGATGGATCAATGAGTTGTCATTGATACATGATGATGCATAGTTTGTTTGATGATAAGATGACTCATTATTGTCTTATCATGATTGATAAGATGCACAAATGGATGAACTCCAAAGTGGTCCCCTTATGGTGAAAGCCCTCACGGGAAGACGCTTTGTAGATTGAGTTATCTTAGAAGAATGGTTGGAGGACCCATGCTTGTATGTGGAATAATGAGATGAAGATCAATGAAGTTGTTGGTGAAACTATCCTAGATGGATAGTGCTTGTCATGCCATTTCCGATGGTATGTGGAATGTCACATAACTCCTCATGGTTTGAGAGTTATGGCCTTATGAAGTTGGAGGACCCCCATATGAAGGCTTGAATCCCCCAAGGTCAAAGAAGTCAAAGTGACCTAAAAGAAGAAATCATTATTTTAAATGATAAAGTAAAGTGACAAGTCAAGGTTTATTATTTAAATAATAAAGAGAAGTGACAAAATCAAGAAGGAATATTTAAATGATAAAATATTGGAGAACTTTCTATTTATGGAAAGTGGTTAACCCTAAAATAAGGAAAATAGGTTAAGTGACCTAAAAATGGGTTAAGTAACCTAGAAATGGGTTAAGTGACCTAGAGGATGAAAGTATAAATAAGATAGCTATGGACTCTTGCAATATATCTTTTTTGTGGATTAATGGAGAACTTCTTGTGAATATCTTTTGGAGTATTGATGGAGAGCTTCTTATGAGAGCATATTATTGGTGTGGATCTCTTGAGCATGATTGAAGATCTATTCTAAGGAAGAGATCGAGAGGAGGATCTCATGGACGCATCAAAGTTTCGGCAATGTCAGTGATCTTGATGGAAAAATTCTCGGAGCTTCAGAAACCCTAGTTTCTGAGGTATACGCGGGTTGTCTGTGTATAGGGTGTGTATACATCAAAGGTATACGCGGGTTGACTGTGTACAAGGAGCGTATAGTGGATAAAATCATGGAGATTTATGTTTGAGCTGGTGCCAACCTCTTGGATGATGAAGCAGGTTCCAGATCTGCATTCTATGGGCTCAGATATATCATTGAGACACTGGTATGGTTACATTATTGTCTTGATGGATATTATTGTTTGATGTGTTGTGAATGCTTAAGGCATTCTTGGTATGGATTCTATGATGTGGTTCAGTTTGATTGATTTAGTTGATGGAGTAAGCAGTATTCTTTTGATTCAATGGTTACATAATTGCTATGGTATACTAGTTCTTTCTACATAATTGAGATAGCATTCATATTAATTTGTTGTGGAGCATGAGCAAGCTATTGGAGAGCTTGGATGTGTTGGTTGGTGGTCAGATTGAATAGTCAGAGACAGAAGAGAATGATATACTAGTTGCAGATGATCTGAGTTGATCTTGAAGGATAAACCCTAACTTCTCAGAAGGTATACGCAAGTTGTTGTATACATTGGTCGCGTGCATACACGGGTTGTAGTGAGCCAGGTAGCATACTGAGCCAGGTAGCGTACATACGTTGGCTACACTACTGACAGGTCGTGTACCTATTGACAGATTGATATTTGTATTGTTGCCTCATCTCAGTTGGTGCTAAGGGTGTAAGTTGAGTCTTGCATTATAGAGCTGGTGCTCTTGTAGAGTTGTACTCTATTCAGTTGTTGTTGATAAACCCTTGGATTGTTGTCCATAATAAAAAGAAAAATTGTACATACATCTTGTGTTCTTTGTGTTCCTTGTGGTGATGACTTGTTGATGATATGTTGTTGATATATGTTGTTGATATATGTTCTCATCTAACTGGTGGTAAATGACAACAATGGGTAATGAATAAATGTTGAATGTTACATAAAAAGTTTTTGTGTAAGAGGGAAGTTTTGGAAAAAGAGCCCCACACTCATTCACCCCCCCTCTAAGTGTGGTAGGTGTGTCCAACAGGAACTCCATATTTGAGTGATTGAGTCTGTATAATTCAAGTGCCATGAGGTTTTTTCAGGGTGTTGAATCCATTTATGCATTCAAGAATGCAATTTAAACAATAGAAAAATGGTGATTTCACCAAGATCTGTTTCATCGGATTCTGGTGAAAAACTCCAAAAAGTCAAATGTTTAGACTACGTGAATATTAATTATTGAAGCAATTAAGAATCTCCCTCATTATCATAAGTAGAAAGAACCTATCAACAAAATCATATTTTCTTTACTTTCAATTACTCTCTCTTTCTCTATATATATGGAATTTATATAGAATTGGTTTACTTAAGATGGATATTGAAATATTTTATTTATGGCCCACACTGAAATATTTTTTTGTTATTAACATTTTTTTAAATGCCACATGTCAACTCCATTTTGAACACGGAAGGAATTACACATCTCCTCATACTGGGTTGTAGAAAGCGCCTTTCGGTGCAATTATTTCTAACATTCACAATCCCAATAATTTCAAGTAGTTGCCTATCACGTAATTAAATTGCGTGCATTTTTTAAATAGTAACCATGAAAATGAGAAATGGGGTAGATGAAGAGAAACCTGTAACAGAGTAACATCTCCAATTTCTTTCAACTTACCAACATGTCAACATCAACAAATCTAGATGTTCTTTTCACAACAAAAATGCCCATCAAATCAACAGAGATCATGGCAATAAGATAATTACATGAAAAGTTTACAAAGCACCCAACCAATGGATGACAGGAATCTCATCACTAACTTCTTCTCAACCTTGGTTGTTAAAATTGTTTAAGATTAACAGTGACTTTGATTTAGGGATTCTTCATTGGTGCCTTCAAGCCCTTTCCCATTCATTCTTCTAGGCTTCCTAGTGTTTGTTTTTATATCTTTGTTTTCTTATAGAATCTTTTGTTTTTATTTTTTTTCAACTCTCTTTGGATTGATTTAGTATTCCCAATATTTCACTCATGTTTGTACGTTTTGCAATCCTAATGATCAACTTTGGCTACTAGTGTTCATTAATATTGAAATTAAAATGAAATGAAATTATCATAACAATAATAATGCATTAAGAGATAGTGTTAGACCAAATCCAAACCTCTTTTGGACATTCTCAGCACATATAAGATAAGATCATTTTCTTAACATCCAACAAATGACCACAAAAGTAGGTCAATGGGATTGTTGAGTACAATAGTGTCGATACAATGTGGGAGTGCAAGAGTGGCTCCTATAGAAAATAAGGTATAAAATGTAAAGTATTGATCTAAGAAAATAGATAAAACCTAAGGATTGAATCCTAGGAACATAGTGTATTTGGGAGAGATATTTACAAAGAGAGTCTATCCACTATCCTAAATATAGATAATGTGAGTGTATCAAGGTCTGCTAGAACTAGCTCCCCTAGCATCTAAGGTTGAATGGGTGAAACTCTAAATAGAAGAAAGTCTATGGGAGGAACTAAAAGAATATCAGACTTATGTGATGTTTTGTTGCCTTGAAGAGGCATCTCACCTCTAGGGCATGGGAAAACCCATCTAGTTTCTAGTGTGAGATCTAGAACAGTAATTTCACTAGGGTCTCTGGAAAGGAGGAACGACCTCTCATATCCTCATTGATCTGGGATTGGAATTCAAATTTTTATTGGTGTGTCACTTGGTACCCCTAGTGAATGTGATCATTGTAAAAAGTAATTGATTGTCTTAGTGGATATTGGTCTACATAGTGGCTAGATAATATGGGAACGGAGTATGAGGGCATACCTCATGTATAAACCTAGGCATCTCTAGTCGAAATACCAAAAGAAACCAAAGAGGGTTTGTGACTCTCTAAATAGACAATAAAATTTTCCTCGGATATCGTACTAAGTGGGACAATGAAATATGAAGTGTTTCCCTATATCAATCACCTAAAGATGGAACAATTGGAAGATCCTATCTAACTAGTCAAGTTGGTGTTTGGCCTCCATTCAAATACTATGTTAAATTGGCCCAAGGGAATGGAAAGAGAATGCATCCACTAGCGACACATGTACAGAGATAAAATAATCAGGTTGTCCCTAAACTCCATGAAATGCTCTGCATAGAAGGAAATCTTCGAACATAACCCATCTAGTGGATCTATCCAAGTCACATGTATGAACTTCCTATATATGTCACTTGGATAGAGATAATACCATTAGAATTAAGGAAGGATTTTATCTTCCTACATCATTTGATCTTGACATAAATGAGTTAAAGCAACATCATAGAGAAACTACAATGCTAGAAGATGATTTTCTCCCTCATAAGTATTGGACCTCTTTTGTTATTTATATCTAGCACATTTTTGTGACAAACATATACTTGGAAGTAAACCTTAATAAAACTAAGGAGATGGCACTTAAGTTCCAATACTTCTCGAAAATCATCTAAGTATACATAGATAACTTAATACCACTAAATCATACCCCTACTCAAATGTTCAATTCATAAGACCTACCACTAATTCCTACCACTTAAGTTTCAATGAAAAAAAAATTAATACCATTAAATCATACACCTACTTGGATTTCTAATTCATAAGCCTTGCCATTAGCTTGCAACCAACTTCTAAATTAGCATTAAACAAAAGATATACCTCCTTGATCCTAAAGAGGTGATGCAACCATTTTATACATTGTCAAAGCTATATTTCTCTATCTTTTGGGATTTGGGGACCAAATCTTGGTCATGGAAACTAGGCACATTTTGAAAAGGTGAAAACATCATGTTATATCATATCATCCTCTTTCAAAAGCAACCCTACTATCTCAAAGCCTAGTTTTATGCATAATTGATATACATGGAGACCACTTTTATATTATATTGTGTCTTTCAAAAAATTGATTCTTAGCTAAGAAAGCATCAAGAAAGAAAAAATATTCTTACTTATCCATTTAATACTCCCAAACACAAGCTAATTTTGATAGATAATTCTATGTGCAAATGTATCCACTTTAATCCAAAATAGGGTCCTCTTTATTGACTTTTTGCACTATATAACTCATTGGATGCACCTCACCTGAAATGAGAAAAATAAATGCCAACAAAGTCATTCACGGTGATATTGATAAGACTGCATCTAAGTAATTTGGTTCTTGCCCCCTTAGACACGATGCAAAACTCTCTCTCTCAATGCCATGCATTTTTTTCATATTTTGAATGATGTCACATTTATTATATCTATGGATGGATGGATGAATATGTAGTATCACATTCTATGGTTCTTATTAGAAAAAGTCATATTTTATTCTCACTAGATCATATTGGGGTCAGAGCATCATCATCCTCGAGAACAACAAACAAGCAAACAAAGCTCATTATGAATTTGAGATGGAGGAATGCTTCACCTTTCAATGTCTTATGCATTATATGATTAGAGGAAGATATCACTACATGTTTTAAGAAGTAGAGAGAAATATTGTCAATTGGGTCTAGCTTGGGTGGTTGGGAGGAGAAATTGTGAGGGGCAAGGGTTCAATTTTCCGACATGTTCACTCTCCGTGAGCCAATTTTTGTTGACTAGGGATCTTCAAGAGCCAATCATTGATTGGGACTAGAAAGGTACCAACAATATTAGTCTCCCTTACAAGCTTGAGAGTGGGACAAGTTTTATTCAAAGAAAAAAAGTAAAGAGAAAAACTAGTTGTCTACATGGATGGCAAAAAGAAATTAGAAGTGATAGGTCATAAGCCTTGAACATTCTATGAAAAGGAATTTTGATGCTAACATGTTCTAGAATTAAAGCTAATTGCTTCTTGTCACAACCCCAAAAGATTCCTGCCCAAATATTGTGATCATGCACCTCCTGGGGGTGTACAACACAAGGACATTTCTTACTTGGCTTCTTGGCAACACCAAGAGTACTTCATCCAAACTATGCTTCTTCACCTAGAGCATACTCGTACTTCGTTCTAGGCTATGGGAGAGTCACATTCCAACTCTGTGAAACTCACGTGTATATTTAGACAATATTGTTAACAAATTAACACTTAGTCATTTAAGCATACATCCAAGAACATGTGAAACCAAGAAAAAACTTGCAAAACAAACAAGAGACATACACAGAAATAGTGTGGGCGGCTCAAGATGTGCTTAACACCCGGCTAAGTCTTATTATTGTGAAACAATTACAATATGAGCACTACCGGGTCGGTTTACAACTTGGGAAGAGTCACACGACTCGCCTCACCTCACCATGAGCCTCATACACAGAATCATCCCCTCGAGACTCTCCGTCACAACCACTTTCACAACCCCTGTGGTGTGCCTCGGATGTGCACCCTGCCGCAAACTTATTGTCCCTTGTTTTTCGCAGACTTCACCAACTTATTGTCCCTTCTTGGTTTTTCCTCATAACATACCTCCCATAGACCTACGTTCATACTTCCCCAAACTCTCTTTATGTGTCCCCCTCTTAGCTATTTGTCTTCCATTTTCACAACTCTGACTCAGTTATGCCTTGCCTCAAAACTTTTCCTCGGTCACTTGACTTTCTCTCTATGCCTCCTTGCCACTTATGCTTGCCTTGGTTGTGCATCATTATTCTTATATGGACTCCAAATGTCACCTTCATGTATTTTTGCGTCCTTTGGGTGTGTTGTGCCCCTTCATAGACCAATGCACCCAAACGAACCAATGCACCCCTTCGCAGACCCAGTGCACCCAAACAAAATTGTGTTCCCATCAACGGTCACATCTCTTGGACCAGCGTGCACCTTTGCCTTATTTTATTCCTTGTGTTTATCGACATTACTCTTTTTGGGTGTACCAATGGGTTCATCTGGCCTCTCCAACGTTCCCATGCTGCCAAGGGAAAGCGGGTCCACTCCTTGGTCACACACCCAAGTCTCCACGTCCTTGCTTAAATGCAACCCAAGTCTCCATTATCTATCTTGAGGCAAGTGAGGTGTGTGTCCCCTTGGTTCTACATGTCACCATCGTGTGCCCAAGGTGCTCCTGCCCACACCCACATGTCTTCATTCTTCCAACCAGTCACACACCCCTCGTGTTCTCTTGCTCAACTCGTCTCCAAGTCTTCCAAAGGAGCATGTGTTCTCGGTGGGTGTCACAAGAGACCTTACATCCTCCCCCACTCCAAGGTGTTTCCATCCTCAACAACATCTGACGATATCCATGGTGCCTCTACCCCATCTCTTGATCTCTTCACCACTCAACAATGGTTATCTCTGTAATTGTTGTCAAAGGGTCCTCCCCTCCGAAAGATCCTCAAAGTGTTCCCAAGTGTTGGATTCTCTTGACCCATGATGGCTTTGATACTTCAACTATGTCTTGTGTGTGTCATGTACATTGAATCCTCTCAAGTTTTGATACATTGGATCCTCTCAAATTTTGAATTGGTTGGGTGATCATTCTAATTTTTATGTTCGTCGTTAGAGAATGCATGTCTCCACATCCAACAAGCCCTTTTATGTCTACCTCATCGTCATTTTGTTCAACTCTTCTTGGTATTGTTCATCCACCCATTGCAGCCTCAACATGTTCACTTCACTTAGTTGAACTTATTCATTCTAGACAAGATTTTTCCCCTTGTCACAGTCTGGCAAGTCGCCTCCACAACTCATTTCCCCTTTCACAACTTCCCTACTTGAGTATTTCCATGAAACCTCCAATAGGCATCATCATTTGTGTGTTCCTTGATCCCAATAGCATGTCTCTATCTTCTTCTATTAGTAGGCAGAATGTACCCAATAGCCACCACCAAGTCTATTGGCGTACATCATATTTGACTTGTACTTCATTTGCAAGTATCGCAAGACCAATCAAACTTCCTTCGACATGCATTCCAACTCATCAAGTCGTTATGCAGTAAGTTGGAATCCATATATCCCCATGGTATTTATAAAAAAAATTATGATCATTGCAAGGTGTTGATATTTCAATCCTACCTCTTCTACAACTATCTCCAAATATGGTTGAGTAAGTGCCTCCACACACTATCTTCAATCAACTCCTAAAATTTTTATGGTGGGTAAGTCTGATGACCAATCCTCCACAACATTCATGACCTGCAGTTGATAATGATTCACTTGGTGATGCCCCTCATTCTCCATGGTCTCAGCAAGTGAAGAATTCAACTACCCCCTACACTCGCGCTCATGATTATGTGGATTCCTCAATCTACTAACCTTCTCCATGGATTCCTTCACCGAAGTCTTTGTCGTTGTCAATTGCTTCTCTTCTTTCCCTGAACTACTCAAATATGTTGTGGTGTGGATGACTTTTTATTGTTGTGTCATGTTGCAAGGCTTGTTCGTGCTTCCACTAACTCCTTCTACCAACCTGATCACAAAAATCCTAGGCATCCTTCTGAGCTTCCTCTTCGTCGTCAAGGGTGCACTTGGTGTCATATCCTTGTCCAAGAATACTAAGCAACTTTTGTGAATGAGAGGAGCATCTTTGGAAAGTCTGAGGAAGTCCAAAACCAAGATCATCACATGATCATCCAATGGAGCTACCAACAGATCCATGTTGTCATCCCACTCTCCCACTCTCAATGGTGTTGAATGAACAATCCTTGTCACCGACATCCCTACTGATTTCATCATGTCACACATTCTAGTGTTTATATAAAGTTTGTGATGAAGTGATTTCATGGCTCATTCACTCACAAAATTGTGGGTTGCACTAGTGTCAACCAAAGTTGTCATCTTCAACCCACTTATTTTTGTATCACCAAAGAAGAGTCCCTCAACTTCTTCACTTTGCGAAAAATTTCCTTGACCTCTTGTCTTGAACTCTTGCATGCATTCCACCAATGTTTCCATGACTTCATTCATTTATTTTTTTGGCTTCTTCACTTGAACCGTCTCTGTCAAGGGTTCATGTTTTTCCATTGTTGGTGTGATTCGAGCCTCCTATTTCTCAACCAATGGAGCTAACCTTCCTCGCATTGGACAGTCCCTCACAAATTGATTATGTGAACAAAAGTAACACTCCATAAACTTGCCTTTCTCCGTGAGTGCTCCCAATGCATCCAATGTCAAAGTCTCAGTCCCCCTAGCCAATGCCTTCAATTTTTTGATCTTGGATTCTATTTGTGCATCAAATCCATCCATCCTCTCCAAATATTCTTGGAGTTTCTCAAATTGTTGAGCTACATTGTCTCTCTTGTTATTCCAAGCTTTGTCACCTGCATTGTCCATTTCAATCTTAGATTGGTGAGTATTGTCGACTCTATCCAAGATTCACCTCCACTTGTCCCATAGAATACTCCCACTACTTCATCTCTTTGTGGCACGATCCAAGTCACTTGGCCTTCCCAAGAGTTATGCATGACTCCTCCACACTGTTTCAAGTCTACAATGAGTCATGTGATTGTATATACACCCAAGTGCTTGGTTCATCCTCAAGAAATTCACCCCTAGCTTGCGTATGTCCACAATATGTTTACAACTCTATGCTCAAACCACCAAGGTTTACGCCCAAACTGCCTCTATGATTAGATCTAGGACGAGTCTTGTGATAAGTCCTGTGATCACCCACCCTGCCCAAATGATTTGTTTCACCACAAAATATTCTCTTGCTCTATCCAAGGTGTGTGCCCAAATCAACCTTCCACTACACTGTCAATCGGAACCTCTATTGTAACTCTGATGCAAAGTCTTTGTGATGAACCAATTCACTCCATTCAACTATTCACTAAGTCTGCGAACATTCCCACTGAATTGTCTTCACAACGAACTATGAAAACAGTTGAATTTGCTAACAATTCTCAACTGCACCAACAACCAATGTCCCTGTAACCTAAGAGTAGGGACTAATAAAGACTGGAAGTCTATGAATAAGTTTTCATATCATAGATATCAAAATGCGCAATGTGTGGGATGAACACATTCTTATTGGACATTAATTGCAAAATAAAGGGAATGCTCTAGCTAATTTCAATTTGAACTAGTCTTAGATATGTAATTATAATATTATTATTTGATATTGTACTCATTTAAGATAGCATACTTAAGAGGATGAGGATGGCTCTGACAATGCATTTGGTTTGAGAGATAGCATGGACTTAGTTTTTAAGTTTAGGGTGTAGGTGGAGGCAACTGATTCATATAATATTCTTCTTATACCCCTTGGACTCAAGGTTTAAACTGCGAGAGATTTCATTTCAATCACGAAAGATTTCCTTTCATTCCTACAATGTTAGTAATGGTGAAGTCTTGGTTGGTTCTTTCAGTGACAACTCTTGATGGGGAAGGTGACCATCTCTATAGGTTTCCTTGGATATCCTTCTTAGACTTAAGGCTTATCATGCGATGTTTCCTTTCCTCTATGGTGGCTCCAGGAAATGATGATGCAACTACTCGACTCTTTAGTGTCTTTTGTAATTCCATTTTGGCAATGTCTATTGGAGGGATGACGGATGTAGACTTAGCCTCCATTTTATGCATCAAACCCTATAAACAAGAAGGTCCTCCTAAGGCTTTGCTAACGCCCCCACAACCCTAGTTTATGGCTTGTTTGGGGCAAGGTATTTTCTATTTGTGAACTAGGTTTATTAGCAATGAATAAATTATATGTGCTCAACCTTTGATATAGTGGCACTCATTTTTATTTCCAAATGTGTGATGGGTACTCTCGTATCTGTGAAATTCACCCTTGTGTGAGTTGTGATGTAAGTTTGTTGAGTAGTTTTTTGTTCAAGGAAGACTCGATAGTTTCAAACCTCGTATTTTCTTGTGGCCTACATCTCTTATGTGAGAGTGAATTGTTCTTTGGATTAAATATTCTAAATACATTGTGACAAAAGCTTGTTTTTAAAAGGTTTAAAGCCTTAGGATTCAGATCTTTTACTATATGCACTTGTGTGGGTTGAGGTGTATGTTTGTTGAGTAGTCTAGGCTTACCAATACCCTTAATAATAAATTGGAGCAAATGCTTGCCATGGATAGGGTATTGATTTATTCGACTTTCATGTTTAGTCTAGGCTTGAAGGAAAACATGCATGCATTAAAAAAATTTCATATCCACAACTATAAAGTGAGTAGTATTAAGGTTTTTTACTTAAATAATTTTAAAAATAATATTTAGTGTAGTTTAGCCTTTGTTTTATAATGATATTTTAAATAAATATAATGAAAATATTTGTAATAAATTATGTATTTGTAATAATGGAATAAAAATATTTACATTTTAATTTAAAGCTTTCTATTTCGGAAACTCTCAAAAAGCTCTCAAAGAACTTTAAGTTCCCAAAATAGTTCCCAGCCAATTGAGTAATTTAGTACCAGTACCCAAGCTCCCAACCTGGAGAACAAGTTTTAGAAATGTTAAAAATGCCAGAAATAATTCCTTACAACTATGATATATATATATATATATATATATATATATATATATATATATATATATATATATGCGAGCGCCAAATGGATTGATTCAATCAAAACAAACTGTTTTAAAGCCGAATTTGCAGTGAGTTCTCCAAGTTTAGTCTGACTAAGGTTTATGGTTTACTAGATCACCAAGGTATTTTCTATTTTTAATATTATTGGCATAGTTTATGGTTTGTTTGGGGCAAAGTATTTTCTATTTATGAACTAGGTTTATTAGAAATGAATAAATTCTAGGTGCTCGACCTTTGATATGGTGGCACTCATTTTTATTTCCAAATGTGTGTGTGATGGGTACTCGATATATGTGAAATTCAACCTTGTGTGAATTGTGATGTAAGTTTGTTGAGTAGTTTTTTTCCTCGAGGAAGATTCATAATATCAAACCTCATATATTTTTGTGGTCTACTTCTCCTATGTGAGAGTGAAGTGTATTTTTTTTGGGAATAACTCAAAACATTGCGAGAGCTTGTCTTTAATTGCAGAGAGTCAATCCAAAGGGCATCCTAATCTCAAAACCGCTATATTATCAACTTCTTGTGGATTAACGCTTTATCTCTTAATAATTGACATGCTTAAACTTCATTTTTTTACACCTTACAATTGTAATTTTGAAGTCTTTTATTACAAAAACTTTGATATTTTTAGTTATATTTTTTAATTTTTCTATTAAAAYAACTTTATATACATTTTTTATACATAGTTTTTTTTTTTTTTTTTTTAATATTTTGGTTATGCTAAGTAATCAGTAAATCGGTTTCACAATTTATAAAACTTTATTTTCCCACCAAAATTTTTATTACAATTTCTTTACATCTACCAAATTCTTCTTATAATTTCTCTRTAATCATYTTAGTTCAAGAAAACAATTGAAAAATAATATTTAATCTGGATCGATCTTCCTATTGTAAATGTTTGGACATRATTATGTAAAACTCTTTAAAGTATCTATACCAATATTCCTTAAGGTTATTGATGATTATCCTGTCTTTAAATCTAGTTGGGGGGCGCAAAATTATCTTCCCTCAAGATTTTATTTAGTCAGGTGAGACTAGATATTGTTATCCTTCAAAAAACGATGGTTGATTGCGAGAAGGCTCACCATTTTTTCCTACAACGTTATCCAAAATGGAACTATGTTTCCACTGGTCCATCAGGTAGGTCTTGAGGGCTTCTTTTGGGTTGGAATCATGATAATGTTGATTTATGTGCATAAGAAACCATTGCAGGGATTAAATTGGTTAATTGTTATGCTTTGTATAAGGACAGAGAGTCCTTTTGGAATCCTATTGTTGAAAGTGGGTTGTTGGAAGAAGAAGGACTAATTCTGGGAGGTGATTTAAATTTCACTCTATCTCTTAGGGAGGTATGGGGCAATTCAGTGAGAATCAACCCACTGGCAGATTTTTTTCAAATTTAATCTCTGATGCAGGTTTGGTTGACCTACATCCTTGTCGCATTGTTCTGACTTGGAGAAATGGGCGTGCAAGCCTAGTAACCATTTCGAAAAGGCTGGATAGATTCCTTGTGAATGGGAGGTTCTTGGGGGGTTTCAAAAGATTCAATTCATGGTCCATTAACTCAGTTATTTCGGATCATTCCCCGATTTTCCTACAATTAGAAGAGAATATTATTAAGACGCCTCATCCATTCAAGTTTAACAGCACATGGCTCTCCGACTCGGATTTTAACTCTTTAATTCAGGAATCATGGCAATCTATGAACAACTGAAGTGATCCCTCTCCTATGTATCTTTTTGGAGCAAAGTTAAAAAATTTAAAGCAC
>JASDQU010738077.1:265650-282043 GCA_032191745.1 Picea mariana | reverse complement strand
CCTACAATTAGAAGAGAATATTATTAAGACGCCTCATCCATTCAAGTTTAACAGCACATGGCTCTCCGACTCGGATTTTAACTCTTTAATTCAGGAATCATGGCAATCTATGAACAACTGAAGTGATCCCTCTCCTATGTATCTTTTTGGAGCAAAGTTAAAAAATTTAAAGCACATTGTTAGCAAATGGCAGATGGGGAAAATGAAAGTTCTTACTGTCGAACTCAAGGATGTTGAACAAAGGATTTCTGAAGTTTTTGATAATTGTCCCTCACGAAACTTCACTTCTTCGGATCTGGACTATCTGAGTTCCTTGAAGCAGTGTAAAGGAAAATTACTTGAAATTGAGGAGGCATCTTGGAGACTTCGAAGTCGGGCAATATGGTTGGATAAAAGCGATAAAAACACAGTTTTTTCATAATTATGCTTCCTAGCGTAGAAGACGGAATTCAATATGGGAAATCTCAAATGATGAAGGAGATGTTAAAACATCTTTATTAGAGATTAAGAAGACAAATTATAATTATTTCAGGTGCACTACAACGAAATTGGCTAAGAGGACACGATCAATCAATTAAAAGTGATCAAGGAGGTGCCTAGGTTTTTTTCAGATGAGGAAAGTGACGAGATTGGAAGACCGGTGTCCTTAAAGGAAGTGGAAGATGTGGTTAGTAAAATGCCAAAAGAAAAAATCCTAGGCCCCGATGGGTGGACTCGTGAATTTTTACTCTCCTTCTTTGACATTATGGGAGAGGATTTAGTAAGGGCCATAGAGGAATCAAGGATTAAAGGCCAGGTCCCAGGGGCTTGGAATGCAACTTTTATAGCCCTCAATCCAAAAGTTAATAAGCCAAAAGTTTTCAGTGATTTTCGCCCAATTGCTCTATAATTGTGTATACAAAGTCATATCTAAGATCATTGCATCCAGGATTAAGGACAAACTGGCCTCGTGTATTTCTAGTGAACAATTTGGTTTTCTTAAGGATAGACTAATTTATGATGCGGTGGGGATCGCACAAGAATGTATGCACACAGTTAAGATAAAAAAACATAAGTTCTTTAATTCTTAAATTGGATTTAAAGAAGGCTTATGACAAGGTGAGCTAGAATTTTCTAAGGCTTATGTTGATTCAGATAGGATTGAAATGGGAGGTCACTCAATGGATAATGGCATGCGTCACAAGTGCTAACATGACTATTTTGATTGATGGAACCCCAACAGATTTCTTCAAATGCCATCGAGGGTTGAGGCAGGGATTCCCAATGTCCCTGCTTCTATTTCTTCTGATAGTTGAAAGCTTCAACAGACTTTTAAATAAAGTGAGATTGGAAGGGAAATTCCAAGGTATTAAAGTGACCATGGGAGCTATCATCTCTCATCTGTTCTTCATAGACGATGTGCTCATTTTGGGTTTGGGGAAGATAGTAGACTAGTTAGAATTCAAGGCTATTTTAAATAGTTTTTGCAAAGCCTCTGGAATGGAAGTTAATTGTCAGAAGTCATGTTTCCTGGCCCATAATACTAATCATATACTGGAGGATAGATAGAGAGAGGATTTTAATATTCAGATCCACATGTTACAGGAAGGATTAAAATATTTAGGTTTTTTTATCAAACCAAATGCTTACAGGGTTTGTGATTGGAAATGGCTAATTCAAAAGGTGGAAAAGAAGATTGGCAATTGGACATTTCATTGTCTTTCCTTAGGCGGCAGGTTAGCATTGGCTAAATATGAGCTTCAAAATCTTCCTGTATACTGGTTTAGAATGGCTAAAGTCCCTTCCACTATCATAAATAAAATTCAACTAATTATATCGAGTTTTATTTGGAGGGGAGCCAAAAAAGCTTTAGGGTTCTATTTAGCTAGCTGGAAAAATATAGCCAGACCAAAATCTATGGGGGGATGGGGTATCAGAAATATGACCTGGGGTTCTCGAGTGTTCTCGTAACAGAATGGTTAGATTATCATTCTTCTTTGTGCAACGGTGGTATATCATTGTCAGACTTAAATGATAAGATAGTGGGGTCCTGGAACCAAAAAGTTGGAGATGTTATTGTAAGCTCAGCCTATGGCGCAATGGTCTATCAATTCACAGAAAAATATTATAGATGGTGGTATAAGGTAATTTTGAAAATTAAGGTTTCTAAAAAAAAATTATGATTTTCATGTGGTTGTGTTTGATAGATCATGTCCTCACAGGAGTAAATTTCAGGAAGCGTGGGGGAATAGGGCCATCAGTATGCATTTTCTTCTTGAAAAATGAGGAATCAACTAATCATGTGTTTGTCCATTTTCTGTTGGTCTGGTTATTTATTTTCCACATTTGAAACACTTTCCCTTTCTAATCCTATGGGGTATTTGGAAATATCGAAACAAAATTATGTTTGAAGATAGGATAAGGAATGATGACTATACAATCCCGCATATCCTTTTGGCTATCAATGAACATACAGTTAACAATGAAGTTGACAAAATGGAGTACATATTAAATCCAATCTTCTTTGATAATACTCCTATTGGTTTTTTGATGGGGCATCAGCTCGGGGCTTATGCGGGATAGGTATTTTTATTAAACTCAATGTCTCACATGTTTATAAAGGATATTTTGCTAGTGGAGAAAGGAATAACATCAAGGCAGAAATCATGGGTCTTTGGGGACTTTTGAGTGTGGCCAAAAAAATTCACATTGATCCCATCATGGTTGTTGGTGACTCCAAAGTGGTGCTAGATTGGATATCCAACAAATCTAAGCTAGATATTCTTGCCCTCAACTCTTGGAAGACGAAGATTGAAAGGCTTCGTGACATGTTTTATGGCATCAACTTTATGCATGTTCATATGAAATTCAACAAGGAAGCTGATATATTATCAAAGAAAGCTATGTCATCTCCTTCAGGGTGGCTCTTTGTAGAGGAGATTTTTGAGGGATTAGTGACCAAAAATGTTCTAATTCTTTTAGAACATTTTTGTTATAGACATTATTATGCGGAATTATATATTTTTTTGCAATTAGAATAATGTTCTATTTGAAGGTAACTGAATATTTTGTAATATGTTAATACTTTGGATATTTATATAAGGTGAATATGTCCCTACAAGACATATTATGAAGATAGATTCAGCTTAGTGCCTGATATATTTGAAGGAAATAATGTAATTATAAATTGTTTGTAATAGGATCATGTTGGACGGTGGATGGTATTTTTTATGGCAGAATGAAGGAGAAGATGCCAATTTCATTTTTTTATTTTCGGAGAGGCATAAATTAAATTAATTTATGATGTCGGCAATGGATCTAAGGTCAATTTGCCCGTAAGGCTTGTGTAGACTTTGATGTAATCGACGTCTCAAAGCTATTGTTGCGATTGATTGAATCTGGAATTTGTTTCATCCACAGTATGGGTATTGATCTTATCAAGAACTTTCAGGTGAATACTTCGGAAAGGAAGGCCTTGAAAGGTATTAGATAAGGCGAGGCTGATTCTAGGGTTGCTACAAGGTTCTGACTGAAGCGAAAGGACCTTTTTTTCTTCCTCCCACACTGAATTCGGCAATCATCGCATGATGCAGGATTGCTAACATTAAGCAACAGTGAGTCAATCATTTGTTAGTTTCATATATACTATTCAGCGGAAGGGACAGAATATTCACTGTCTGATGTATTTTGTCTGTTTAATACACATTTTTCATTATCTAATGGATAGAAAGGTCAATCATTAGCTCACTGCATGTTGCTTAATGTTATCCAATACAAGATTGCATGTTTGTCAAAAGTTAGGAGAAAAATACGAGTACTTCCATTCATTTTGAAATTACAACAATATTCTGTCTAAAGCTCTGAGAAAAACATGAGTACTTCCACTCAGTTCGAAATTACAATAATATTTTGTCTATTTGATACACACTATTCATCATCTAATGGATAGAAAGGCCAATCATTGGCTCAGTGCATGTTGCTTAATGTTAGCCAATACAGGATTGCATGTCTGCCGAAATATCTCAAAATCTCTGGGGAAAACATGAGTACTTCCACTCATTTCTGTTTGATACACACTATCATCATCTAATGGACAGAAAGGTCAATCATTGGCTCACTGCATGTTGCTTAATGTTAAGCCAATGCAGGATTGTCTGTCTGCCAATAGCTCGGGGGAAAACATGAGTACTTCCACTCATTTAGAGATGACAGGGATATTATGTCTGTTTGATACACACTATTCATCATCTAATGGACAGAAATGTTAATCATTGGCTCACTGCATGTTGCTTAATGTTAAGCCAATCCAGTATTGCATGTCTGCCAAAAGCTCTGGGGAAAACATGAGTACTTCCACTCATTTCGAAATTACAACAATATACTCGTTATGAGCTCAACATTTTACAACAATATACTGGTTATGAACTCAACATGTCACTTATAAGAATTGAATCCAAATGAAAAAGATAACAATAATTCATCTGAACCACCCCAACTAAACCCAATTAACTAATCTTCTACTCAACTTTATAAAGCATTGATTTTATTAACTAAACACTAACTACCATGTTCTCCCGAACAAAAGTATCTACCAAGTGACATTGTAATTCAGGGAGATACATCCGAATGCTCTGATCATCTGAGTTGTTCAACGATTTATTAGTGAGCTATTACGTTATATTTAAAGGATGCTTCCCTCACCCAGCCCAATGATTGTAACGCGCATGATCGATTTGGGATTTACCTCTTGACTTTGGATCAACTCACCCAAAAATGCTCACCTCTCAACTCCACTGAATTGAAAGTATAGAAATTGGAGAGATGGCAAATTGGTCAAAATGACAATAGGTATTCACAGATATGATCCTATGGAAAAATATGATCCTATAGGAAAATGTTAGAACACCTTACAACGAGTGGTAGTTACAAGAAATTGAATTCTGATCCTAGCAATAAGATTCTAAGAGAGGTAACAAAGGCCGTTAAGGAATCATCTCTTAATGAGAATAAAAATAATTCCTCATAATACAATGATGCTGCACATTTATGGCTCGCCAACATTAAGGTACATCATGAAGGCCTATTTTTAACATTATGGATCACCAACATATTACTTTGCTAAATTTATTACATGGAAACTTAAACACCTAGATAAGCACACGCATTCTTTTTAATAAAGGACTCAATTGATCTTGTCAATAAACTGAAGACTATTAAGCTTGGGTAAAGGGTTAAAAAAAAGAAAAATAAACATCTCATGACTGGTAAATGTTAAAACAAATATTAAGCTTGGGTAAAGGGTTACAATGAAATACTAAGCATGTGTAAGGGTCCCACCCTAACTCCCCTAGTTAGTGGAATAGATTGTTACATAATGTATTGAGGGTCATCTTTATTAAATGGGCCCCACAAGGTAGTAGATTGTGAAATCAATAAATGTAAGTGGCATCATTAAAGAAGTCTACTAGTTAGCGGTTGAGGCCTCATTAATCGAGGTCCACTAGGTGGTTAGGGTTTTGGTCAATTAGAAACTATATATAGTAATAAAGGTTATGCAATCAGTTGTCAAGTGAATATTATTGTATTTGGAGCTCTACTCATGTTGGAGGTTTCCCCCTCGAAGAGGCAAGTGAACATAACATCCAGTTTTGGGTATTGATATTCAAAACTGGAAACCAATATGTCTTCCTTCACCACACAAGTCGGCGTTTTTTTTTATTAGATTGTGAAACTATAGGGTAAGCTTGAGGAGGGTGGCATTTCCTTTGGTGAATAATCCCATTAGGGTGAGTGCCTTGAGGATGAAAAAGATCCCACTAGCCACTTCTCACTTTTATGACCATTACTACAATCTAATGCCTCACCTTCCTAAAGTTGATTTGAATAAGTTTGATGGGTTGAATCCAACCAATTTGGTTAACCAAATGGATCACTACTTTTCCTTTCATGACATCGTAGATGAACTAATAAAAATCAAAATAATTGTCCTCTATATGGAAATGGAACATTGGCAATGGTGGTAATTCCATAAGAACACATCTCTAGGGGTCACTACATGGAGGTAGTTTGCAAAAGCCCTACTTGATTGCTTGATCAAAGATACATTTTTTTGGGCCAACTTATGAAATTGTGCCAAACCGATATGGTCGAAGACTATATTGATGCTCTTGAATGTTTATCTATTTGAATTTTTTATGCAATGCTTTATCAGTGTTATTATTAAGGAAGAAATCATAGTTCAAGTATAAATGAACCACCTTGTTGCTTGGTTGGAGGAAACTCAACTTACTTATCGTGCCCAAGTTATACCTTGTCAAAAATACGATCACTACAGGAACCAATGTCCTGAGTTAAGAAAAAGGAAGGAAACAAACGAATCGACAGTTGCCGAAGAAAGGGAACCCTCAAAGAAAGTCAAGCAGGATAAAATAGACTTCTTCTTCTAAGTCAAGGTAACAATATTCTTCAAAGCTCTTGTATATATCATGTTTACACAGTTCATGTACATATCATGTATATCTATTTCTTAGAAAAAAATATGTTCAAGGAAAACAATACCTATAGAAGAATAAAAGGATAAGGATTTTTATTACGATGACTACAAGTCAAGCAATACACATGAAAAAGATGAAGTATGTTGACAATATTTGGTAACAATTCATGTGAAAGCTATTATATAAGTAACAACTGCCAAATAAGCCTAAATCATAATCAAACCTGAAGAGACCCAGAAGAAGTCAAAATAGAAAGAATTCAACAATCAAGAGGAAATTAGAAAAATACTTGTGACACTTTGCAAAAGGCAATAAGGATGCAGACATAAGCGTGGACTCTCTTAGATGGAGGGAGATGATTACAGAATTCCAAAAGAAGAGCATGCATTCATGTATGAATCGAGGATTAGGAGGGAGCTGATCCTAAATGATATGATCCATTAAGGATTAAAAAGTATATGTCATTGTTCCCATTGAAAGCAGCAGCCATTATAAGCAACAGATTTTCAGAAGAAGTCTTATTCGAAAAGAATCCTCAAAGTATCCTTGGTTGTCCATCTACAACCATGATCCTATGATGAAAGGAAGAAGTTGGAATCTTCAGGGCATAGAATCTATAGAAGACTCCATGGACCCAAGAGCTAAAGTGAAACATGAGGAAGAACATGAAGATTCCAAGAAAGAAAGAAAATCCATAACAACCAGTTATTATACCAAGAATCACAAGATTACCAGCTTGGTTTGAACCCATTAGAAGCAATAAAGCAGAA
This sequence comes from Picea mariana, assembly GCA_032191745.1. Classification (NCBI taxonomy): domain Eukaryota; kingdom Viridiplantae; phylum Streptophyta; class Pinopsida; order Pinales; family Pinaceae; genus Picea; species Picea mariana. The sequence continues at coordinate 274,800 of JASDQU010738077.1, read as the reverse complement.
GAAATGGAAGAACAGTATATGTAAGAAATTGTGAAAAAGGGTTATGAATAGAAGCATTGTGAGATTCAGAATTAGAGGTTCTTCCAGAAGGAGGAGAAGACTATGATAACAACTTGTTCCCGTAAACCAGATATATCTCTATCTGAGCTATTATATCTTTTGCAGTATCCATGGATTGAAGTTTGCATAGTTGGTTGTAAAAGATTGTTCTCCCAATAGAGCATTTGAGGAAGTAGCTTATGTAAAGCAATCTCAAGGTTTTCAGGTATACCAGAAACAGACCCATGTATGCAGATATAAGAAGACCTTGTATGGGTTCAAACAACTTGATGCAAAGTATCTCATATACAGCAGAAGCGTGGTGAAAACTCTCTATGACAGAGATAGTATATCAGAATAGTTACGCAKAAGTCTGGGATGATGGATTGCTAATCCATGGCAAACTCTCATGATGACAGAAGAATTACTACTTGGATATGTTTCAGTTTTATCCTTGCCACGATGTCATGAGCTAGCAGAAAACAAAAGTGTTGAATTCAACCATGATATATATTGTAATGATTAGAGATACATGAAGCTTTYAGAGAAAACCAGTGTTCCATAATAGAGCCAAGTACATTGAGATCAAGAATTACATTCTCCATGATGAAGTCCAGAAAAGAGAAGTGGTTCTCCAATATATCTCCACTGATGAGAAGATAGCATATATTTTGGTAAAACCTCTGTCCAAGATGAAAAGTTTGCAAGTTGGGGTTCGTGGAGACGACTTCCTTATTGAAAAAGGAAGAGATTACTCCCAGGTTGGGAGGGAGCACTGATGTGTTATTGATTTATGGTTAGTCATTTTTCAATTTGAAAAATGGTCTAGGGTGAACAGTTCATTTCCAGTTCAGAAAGTGGTTTGATATTTCTGACGGACAAGGATTTTCCATTTTGGAAAATGGTCCACATCGGACAGTCATTTTCTTAATGAAAATGGTTCGATAGATTGTTCCATAGACATTGATTCCCCTTGTGTCTGGTGTGGGGGAATGGTATAGGACATTCATTCTTCTTGGCAATCACTCTGAGTAGTGATCAAGTAGAATGGTCCACCTCGTTGGGCAATCATTCTTTTGAAGTTCACAGTTTTGAGCAGTTTTGAAGAATGGTTTATTTTGGAGGTTGGTGCAGGATAGACATTTCCGTTAGGAAATGGTCCAAACAGTCATTCCCTAGGGCAAATGCATTCTCTCCAAGTTTCACTATGATTAGTGTCAGAGGAATGGTCGAGTTAGGTGAATGGTCCAGGTTCAGCAATCAGGGGCAGGCATTCCCTAGGGCAGACCCATTCTCTCCAGGTTTCACTATGATTAGTGTCGGAGGAATGGCCCAGTTAGGTGAATGGTCCAGGCTCAGAAATCAAGGACAGTTATTCTACTATGCTTAAGAAGAATAGTCTAGATATCCCATGGTTGATGTTTTACTTTCTGAGGGTAGATGCTCTTCCAAATCTCACATATGTGAGTGGAAGAATGGCCCAGATGACTAAGTTTATATCATGATATTGTTTCTATGCAGGTTGATATTAGATGATATGATTGCTATGGAGACTGTATGTCTCTGGACAATAGATTATGCTACTGTGGTGGATGTGTTCCGCTGGTTGTGACTATGTGTCACTGATTAAGTAGCCATGTGCTACTTGGTGTGGTTGTGTACCACTGGATACTAGTTGTGTACTACTATGGATAGACATAGTTGTGTTCTATTGAATGACATTGTTCTGATTGCCATGAATACTATCAGTAGTGTTGAAAATGATTATTAGCTAGATGGATAGTCAGTTTGCTAGTGGACAGACATTCTCCAGACGAAAAATGGTCCAGGACATTTATTCTTCTAGGACGTATGTCTGGATTAGAAGAATAGTCCTTGTAGCCCATGGCGTGGCTTCCAATATCTATTGGAATAGTTATTCTTCTAGGACATATGTTCGGATTAGAAGAATGGTTCTTGTATCACTATGTGGAGTGGGTGACTTATTCAATATCATGCCTGATTATTCAGATGGAGTATGGCTTCGAGAGATGACGTAGTTGATGCTATCAGATGATATTGATAATGATGAGGGTGTTCGTGATCTAATCATGAGATAGCCTGTATGGCTATGATGATGCTACCGATTGAATGGTATGTTTGTGCTCAAGACCATTTCTTTCAATACCTCCCTAGCTAGGAGGGAGTGTTGATATTATGGTAGTTGCAGGAGGTATTAACCTCCACGTGTAACCCTGACAAGAATAGAATATTCCAAGAAGCAAGAGAAACCCTAAAATGTTGGATAATAGCCCTAGGAGGCAAGTCGGCTCAAGAGAATATTTATTATTGAGTTATTAGCCTCCAGAAGTAGAAGTCAGCCCAGCTAGGTCGCTTGGAAAACTATAAATAAGAGGGCACTAGAGCTCATTTGTCACCTAAACTCTCACAACTACATAAGGCCAGTGGTGTGCAAGTTTGGAGAGGAGCTGCAAATGCAGCTATTGCAATTGGAAAATTTCGGTTTTGGCTTGGACATTCTCTTGGTTATGGTTTGTACTTTTTGCTTGGCCTTTGGTTATTCTTGCTTGGTACATTAGCCCTGGAGAGAGGTACGCTACCTTGATTGGCTATTTGGTTCTAGGGTTTGATTCCAGAATTATTCTCTCTGTCAAGGTTAAGGTACTCGGGGGTGGCTTCGGCCTATGGTTGGGTGACAATATTGCTATATTGTCTATCGTTAAATGAGCACACCTGTTATTTCTAACACCACATCCCTGCCCAAATATTGTGGTTCCTTAATAACCTACCCCACCCCTTAAGGTCCATTACACACATAAGTGTCGCACTACCAAATGTGGAACTTGAGTGTCAGAAATGTCGCAACTGTTATACACCTAAGTGCCACACTACCAAATGTCACACCTAAGTGTCGAACTTAAGTGTCAAAATTTTGTCACCATAAGAAAGTTTATGTCATAATCGCTAGACATATTGAAGAATAAACCTATCAGTTGGAGGTCGAAATACTACCTTTTTCCTTGAGATTTTGGCCTTGTTTGAGCTTCATCGCCCCTCTGCCCATATATAAGGAGGGATAAACCTTGATCATCATTCCCCAAGGCACTTAGAGGGAGCGATAGTCTCTCCCTGTGCTTAGTTATGGGGGGGCGATGAAGTAGTTGCAACCATCATGCCTTGTTTTGTGAGGTTGTTTCTAGGAGATTTCAATTGGTTAAGGAATTGGTTCGAGCTACCTCCTATTCAAGGCAAGGTCAATCTTGTTGGTTCAGCCAAATCCTCATTTGACCACATCCTCTCCTCAAAACTATCTTATGGTTGTGATGCCTCAAATCCTATATAATGGAATCCATTATTTAGTGAAATGGGAGAGAACTTAGAGTACCATACCTATGATTTTGTGAAATTCAAGAGATTGGGAAGGAGAGCTTGGAGGAGTTGTTGCAACATCAAGATTGAGATTGTAATTGCTTCACTATTGATTGTTTTCCATTAATATATAACTTGGTTTATTCCCTCCATGCCTATGTGTTCATTATATGCATGTTTATTGTTGTCTAATTCATCATAGATAGATATGTTCTACTTGACAATATAGTGTAGAAGAAGAAGGTATTGTTGTGTTCTTTACAAGACTTCTCTTAGAGCTTGGACATCAAGATCAAGGGTTGGAGCAATGAGGACAACCGACTAAAATAGGTGAGTCATCTATCATTCTCTTCTCATTCTGATTTTTGACATAGAGAGTATATCTTGGGGGAAAGTAGTAACCATTTGTTTTGCTTTGTCTTGGATCAAAGGGGTCTTGATCCGAGGGGGGTTTCACCTATCCGCAAGGGAAACTTTTCCACAACAGAAATTGGCGACTCCACTGGGGAATCGTTCTCTTTGATCTTTCCCTATTGTCTTCTAACATTTTGAAGTTTTGATTGTTACTTGATATTGTCGAGTTGGATTTTTTTTCTTTTATTTCTCCCCTTCCCTCATCATCATTGGGAAGTTCATTGAGTCAAACATCTAACCTTTTTTCAGATCTTGGAAAAAATTGTCTTTTTCATCAATCTTGGGACTTAATCCCCCCCATAAGGGAATATAGGGTGATAACATCTTGATTATCGCTCTGTAATAGTGTATTGTGGAGCGATGAAACCCTAATTATCCCCCTCTCTCAGTGTCTTCGAGAGCGATAATATATTTTTCATCAAAATGTCTATAGTATTATATGGGTGATAATCCTTGTTCTGAGTGAATTTGGAGCTTATTTTGCCTCCTTTCTATCAGTGATTTGTTTCATACCTTTACATTAGAATCATACATGCTTGAATGTGGTTGTGATTGATTGAAGTTCAGTGATTATCATATGTTTTGTTGTCTCTTTTGAGTTCGCAATTCCTTCAAATTGTGAAATGTACATGACTACCCTAGGTTAACTTGATCCTTTGGTTGAGTCCATGCCATCAGTAGCTTGATCCTCATCAGTTGTAGGTATTAAAACTTTTTTTACCTTGATTCTGAAGTCTTCTAAGTGTTTTATTTGTTTGTTTTTGGGATCCTTTTCATTGATTTGGAGGTTGCTTATGTTGCATTAAGCCTTGTTTTTTAGTCTCTTGTTTTTCTCCTCTTGGGAAAACTTTTGATCCCTTGAGTGTACTTCTGAGCTCTTTTGACTTGTTGCAACTTTACATTAATCTTTGATTTTTCTACTTGATTTTTTGAGGTTTCAAAAAGTGTTTTTCACTCTACTTTGTGTTTGGTTCTTGATTGAACAAGTGTTGAAAGAGTCTTTGTGTTTTGATTCTTTTATCTTATTTGAGTGCTTGTTTTCTTCATCTTCTTTAGCTTTTGGGTTCTTTGCAAGTGTCATTGAGTCCTTTCATTATGATTGAAAGTGAAAGTGAAAGAAGAGTCTATTTTGAATTTTCATGTAATTTGAAAACAAGAAAACAAAAGTTTTGCATTCTACTTTTATAGATGGTATTGGGAATTTATTTGTATTACAAAGAAAATGAGCTCCTCTCCTTTCCTCAGATAGAATTCATTGAAACAAAATCTTTTGCATTTCATTATTTTTGCATGGTTTTGGACTTGATTCATAACACCATTAGTTTCATCTGCGTACACCCTATTGAGTAAGGAACAACCATTAAAAGGAACAACGTACATAATCTAAAATCAATTAGACTTTTTTCTCTTTGATAGCAAACCAACAATTCTAAGATTTTAGGGCCTTGATAGTAGGGTGGAGAGTTAGCTCTTCAAGGCCACAAGAACGAGACTATAGAATACTAGAGAGTGTAAAATCTAGTAGTAACAATTAACGTTATTCGGGAAGGCTCCTCTCACACGGGAGTCAAACATGAGGTCAAGCAAAGCAATTGGTTGAGATTCCCCCTCTTTCATTCGCCTAGTGGGACCATTGCAAGTTTGGGGATTTGAATAGTGGAAAGTCCTCGGGGTGACACCACTTCTTCTTAGTTTTTGGGCCGTATATTTGTGTCTAGTATTCCCATACCTATTTTCTAGTCTTGAATGTTGACTATACCCCCCCCCCCACCCACGCCCATTCATTGTGAATTGGTAAACATAGTAACCTCTCCTAGGATTCCACAAAAGTGACTACAAGGGGGGTTTCATCTCTAAGGAAGGTTCCTTGTGGTACCTGCAATAAACATTCAATCTCCACTTCTACGAAATGGGAGGGTATTTTCCTATGGGATCTTACTTGCACCTTGGGGTATTGTTGCATGAAGGCTATCATAATTGTTTCTCGTTTCTTCCTTGACGACCTCATCTCCCATCTCTGGAAGATCATTAATTCCTTTCTCCCTATCATAAGGGAGTTGTTTTCTTGCTCTTATCTTGTAGGGACTTTGGTAGTGTTTTCTCTTTAATGTTTAGCAGATCCTAGATTGAATATGTGTCCATGGAAACAATTCTAGAGGCTACCAACCAAGGAACACCTTTTCATGGGGAACCTTATACTTTTCCTTGTTTTGGAAACTTTGTCCTCCCTACATCACTACATTGACTCTTCCCGGTTTCACTATGGGCTTACCAGTATGGTTGTTTTCCACTCACCTGGTCTTGAATGCCCCTACTGCTTCCCAAGAAAGTTATCCACCACATGACCACCAACCTCTTGTTGACCCTTTGCCTTTTTCAACCATTGTGTCTTCTTTCCTTTCTTCTTCCTCGCCTGGTGAAAGCCTTGATGCTAGTAATCAGGAGGCTAAAAAGAAGAAGAAAAGGGAGAACAAAAAGAAGCAAAATAAGAAAGGGGGAAATCAACCAACCACTTTGGTGAGTATTGATAATGTTGAAAAGTCGACCAACATAGGTTGCAAGAAAAAAATCCCTTGAAAACTTTGTAATGGTGACCACCTTCTTAACCATTTCCCTGGTATTCCCAAGATCTTAGAAGTGTGGTCCATGGGTTCTCAACAACCCATGTTGTCAGCTGCTCCAAGTCATGCTAGTGACAACCCATCAACCAGTGATCATAAAGTTGGGGGAAAAAAGGGTAAAGTCAGGATTCCTTGCTGGTTATGCGAGGAAATAAACCTTACTTACTTTTTCCCTCGTATGGATGAAGCTTCACAATTGTTGGAAGACATTGTTATTTCTTAGCAACAACCTCCAACTGCTTCTCATGAGTCCTCTCTGAACCAACCATTGGTTGATGAAGTGGTCAATCTGATTCAATCCTCGATCGATCCCACTCTTTCCTTGGAGAGTGAAGTGGATACCACTCAAGTTTTTCTTGTCACTTCAAATTTATCCAAACTAGGGGTAATTTTACCCATTTCAATGGAACCCCCTCCAAGTACTGAGGTCATTTCCTTTGATTTGGTTAGTCTGGCAAAGCCTCTCCTTCCTTCCTACCTGTCTTTCCAAATCATTGTGCAGGTTTTCGATCAGTTCATACATCACACTATTATAGACTAAAGCGCTCTTGTTAGTATTCTATCCTCAATTGCTTGGCAAGCTATTGGTTCCCCTCAACTTGTGTCAGTGACCCATCATATGTTGGCTTTCAATAGAAGATCTAGTGAACCTTTAGGGATCCTTCCTTAGTTGTCCATCACCTTAAGAGGGAGAATTTTTTGTATCAATGTTATGGTAGTACAAGGCCCATTGGACTTTAATTTACTCCTTGGGTGGGACTATGTCTATGCTATGAAATTTTTTGTGTTCACACTCTTTCGAGTGATGCATTTCCCTCATAATGGAAACATTCTGACCATTGACCAGCTTTCATTCATTAGTCCCGATTTAACTGCCAACCATCTGACTTCCCTAAATGTTCCTTATATGAAAGCGGTATCCCTCCCGCCACAAGTTAATTATGTGGTATCATGTCCCATGCTTTCAACTACTAATGAGAAGGAGCCTCTCACTATATGTTGGACTTCTTTAGACTCAGATTCGATAGTTAACATGGTGAATTCTTCAATAGGGGCTTTGGAGCCCATTTTTTCCCTTGTTACCCCTATTGAGTCTCTTGATATAAATTCTTTCTAGAGAATTGTTCTTTTGTCCAATGAAGACTTCTTGGAAGCCATGGTCAATAACCATGAGCATAGTTCACTTTTTTTGTCAAGCTCATTAAAAAATGAAATAGATAACCATGAGAATAGTTTCCTTTCTATGTCAAGCTTGTTAAAAAATGAAACAAATAATCATGAGCATAGTTCATTGTCTGTGTCAATCTTGTTAAAAAATGAAACATACCCCCCTCCAATTAAGTCAAGTCTTGCACTAGATCTCGTACATGAACCTTCATTTCCTTTGCCTATGTCATTTGATCCTCTTTCTTCCTCCCTCTCTGGTGAACCTATTCTTATTAGTAGCCATGAGTCTAATTGGGTGTAGAAGAAGAGTCAAGGGACAAAACAAAGCTTGGGGGGGATGTCTCCAACCTTTGGACATCATGTTGGAGTTAAGTCGCTAGCTTTTGTCAATCATGTTGGGGGGGGGGAATGCCAACCTCTAGACATCATGTTGGGAAAAAAACCCGCTAATGGGTATTGCTCAAAGTACCAACCTCTGGACATCACGTTGGGAAGAAAGTCGTCAATGGGTATCATTTCGAGCACAGTTCATTTTTGGTTTCAAGCTCTTTAAAAAATGAAACCAACCACAATCACAATTTCATTCTCTGTTTCAAGCTTGTTTAAAAATCAAACCAACCCCGAGCACAGTTTCATTCTATGTTTCAAGCTCGTTAAAAAATGAAACCAACCTCAAGCACAGTTTCATTCTCTGTTTCAAGCTCGTTAAAAAATGAAACCAACCCTGAGCATAGTTTCATTCTCTGTTTCAATCTCATTTAAAAATTAAACCAACCTCGAGCACAGTTTCATTCTCTGTTTCAAGCTCGTTTAAAAATGAAGATGACACTTCAAGCATTGTTCATTCTCTATTTCAAGCTCGTTAAAAAATGAAGCAGACATCTAGATGAGCTTATTCTTTGCTCTTTCTCGTGCTCGTAAATACATGAGAATAATTACCGAGTATACTTTTATCAATTTTTCCATCTTGTAAAAACTATACAAAAAAAGGAACTCTTTGGATTCTGCTTTAAGCTCTTTTCAAACTCTTTAAACATGAAAATATTGTCGAGCGACCTGTTAGAAAAATAGGATCACGAAGCAATAAAATAAAACAAATATAGAAATAAAACATAGAAGATACACAATAAAAAAGAGATATAGATATAAGTGGTTCACCCAGTGTGGGCTATGTCCACTAGAGAAATTGCCAAATCCTTCATTTTTATTATTATCCAACAAATGAAGGGATAAAAACTACAACTCAACCGTTGTAAATTCCTCTTCTTTCTCTCATAGTCTCCTCTCTCATAATTCAATATTCACACACATACACAACTACAATACAATTCCTTCATGAAAAGAGGGTTTCCTTCTAAGGAAAAAAACCCTAACATAACTTCTATCGTCAGATCTGTGACCTTATAATGAACAATCCAGATTGACTATGAAATTACAATATTTTACAAGGCAGTTTTTCCCAAAATTTCACTTCGAGGGAATTGCCCTCGAATCCCCCACCAGAGGGGTGCTCCATTACATGTCGTCACCCCCCCCCTAG
>JASDQU010738077.1:243635-265614 GCA_032191745.1 Picea mariana | reverse complement strand
CCCCTCCCCCCATCGGGAAATGGGATCCAAACATGGTTGAAACAAACCTCTACATCAAGAAGATAATCAAGCTCCACAACCAACACGATCTTGTTTCCTTTCACACTCATTAAAAGGATTTGAAAGGGTATCTATTCAGTGTAAGTTTACCCCTTTTTCGAACTGGATGGTCTAATTATGAAAAAGGAATATTATAGTAAACATTGACTAGAAGAGTTCTCCCTTGTGTTGGCTTATAGTTTTTCACACTCGGGGAACTAAATTTACAAAAACGACCAACTCTTTGCAATCTTCTTTAAGATCTTTTCATACTCTCTAAATGTAAAAAGACTGTCGAGTTTACCTTGTTTGGGCTCGTAAAATTATACATTGAAGGACACATATGGGACCGAACCCCTCCTTCTTAAGGTTTGTTAAATATGCGATGAGAGAATCATCAAAGATGAGCTATACCGAGCATATTTTATCCTCCTCGAGCTCATTAAAAAACAAAGAGGCACTCGTCGTTCATGGTGGGGGGAAATTTGAGGGAAGTGGATTAGTTTTTGGAAAGCATTATGGTAGTTGGTTGTTGTCTCCCTTGAACATGGCACCTATTTGTGTCTTGTCTTGAAGTTAGGTAATTTCATTGTCTCTTATTCATACCAATCCTATGAGTCATTATACTCCTTCATATCACTCGAAGAGTGTCCCAGTTATCGCCACACTATGTTTTGGTCTATCTCCCAGTCAAGTCAATTATGCCAGGTCATCTCTCATGCCTCACAATGTTCAAGGGAAGTTTTAGCCCAAATCAATCACTCTGCAATATTACCAACCTTCATCCTCATGTCAATTTCTACTCATTTGATTTATCATCTTACATCACTTTCATATGTAAATTTCATGTCGATGATGGGGGACACATCATGCCCCTCCTTCGATGAGTTTGTTCCTATCGACTTCAACACATTATCTAGGAAGTAGACTTAGAAACCAGTTAGTACCTTGGAACCTACATGCCTCAATGGTAGGTCTCCTCGCTTTCGACAGTGGGTTTACATCATTGGCCTCTAATCGAACGATTCCACGAATGTTCGACTTTTTCTCATTTATTCACATTCGTTGGAATGTACTACGATACCTTAGGAATCATTGTCATCATTGGTGATTTATCTCACACTTGTTAACAATATACATCAATGACTGATAATCAAGTGGTTTCTACCATGTTCGACATCAACACATCTATTCACGTTGCTAGAATTGTAATATTTTGGGATCAGGATGAACACCCTGGAAACGCACCCTTGTTATGTGCCTCACCTAGGTTGTGATGGAGATTATTTGAGTGCTTAAGAAGATTCCAATATGGCCATCATGCTAGAAATATCACTAATGTATATGTTGTCACATAGATCCACTTTGTATTAGTCTGTGGCTATGTTTTTGTCATGTCGTAGCTCCATTGTGTATTATTTTGTGGCTATGACCTAATTGATTCATGGAGATATGGATCCACATTGTATATTTGGTGGACATATCCTTAGTTGGTGCTTTCATGGATCTACAGTGTATTGGTCGACAACCATGCTTTGAGTCAGTGTATTTCGAGCATGGGTATGCCTACCTCAGGGATGATATGTATATATTGTTTGATATTTGTTTGTAACTTCCACTCGGCTCTTCTATTCAAGCACCCTCACATACATATTTTTTTAAAGTGCCTCTTCCATCAACTTTTCTTCTGACTTCACACTTTATGGGTCATTTGTTACACACCTAAGTGTCACACTACCAAATTTCGCACTTAAGTGTCATAAATGTCACAAATTCTATACACCTAAGTGTCGCACTACTAAATGTCACAACTAATTGTCTAACTTAAGTGTCTATTGTACCAAGTGTTGCACTTAAGTGTTGAAATTATGTCACCATAAGAAAGTGTATGTCATAATCCCTAGACATATTGAAGAAGAAACATATCATTTGGAGTTCGAAATACTACCTTTTTCCTTGAGATTTTGGACTTGTTTGAGCTTCATTGGCCCCCTACCCATATGCAAGGAGGGATAAACCTTGATTATCGCTCCCCAAGACACTTAGAGGGAGTGATAGTCTCTCGATGTGCTTAGTTATGGTGGGGGTGATGAAGTAGTTGCAACCATCATGCCTTGTTTTGTGAGGTTGTTTCCAAGAGATTTCAATTGGTTAAGGAATTGTTTCGAGCTACCTCCTATTCAAGGCGAGGTCAATCTTGTTGGTTCAGAAAAATCCTCATTTGACCACATCCTCTCCTCAAAACTATCCTATGGTTTTGATTCCTCAAATGTTATATAATGGAAACCATTTTTGAGTGAAAGGGGAGAGAACTTAGAGCACCATACCTATGATTTTGTGACATCAAGGGGCTGGAAAGGAGATCTTGGAGGAGCTGCTACAACATCAAGATTGAGATTGTAAGTGCTTCACTATTGATTACTTTCCATTAATATATAACTTGGCCTATTCCCTCCATGCCTATGTGTTCATTGTATGCATGTCTATTGTTGTCTAATTCATCATAGATAAATATGTTCTACTTGACAATATAGTGTAGAAGAAAAAGGTATTGTTGTGTTCTTTACATGAATTATCTTGGAGCTTGGAAATCAAGATCAAGGGATGGAGCAACGAGGACAACCGACGTAAAAGAGTTGAGTCGTCTATCCTTATCTTCTCATTCTTATTGTTGACATAGAGAGTAGATCTAGGGGGAAGTAGTGACAATTTGTTTCTCTCTCTCTTAGATCAAAGGGATCTTGATCCAAGGGGGGTTTCACCTCTCCATGGGGGAAACTTTTCCACAACAAGGTCCACAAGTTGACACAAGTGAAATGGTGGAACATCAACTCAAAGGTCTCGACGACAATTGTAATGAAAAATATTCTCCAAGGTATAAATGTAAAGAGAATAAATTATTTGTGGCCATTTCTAAGGACAATTATAATGAGGAAATTGATCATGGGACTCAAGAGTTATCACTCCCATTATTGAGGAAGTTCCTCTTCTTGACCACTTAGGTGAAGAACTCCAAATTTCCCTTCATTCTTTGACCGATATTTCTTCTCCTCGTGTATTAAATTTTGTCGGATACATCAAGTAGTTGAAGGTCATTGTATTAATCAACAGTTGTAGCACCCATAATTTCATTTGTCACCACCTTTCCCAAGAAACACATTATTATATCCATGTTGTTATCAACTTTCAAATTATGATTGTTAATGGGGGATTTGTGAGATGGGATGGCTAGTGTGAAAATGTGAATACTTCAAATGGGTGATTATTCCCTATAAGTTCACATGTTTTGAAATGGAAGAATTGGATATTATTTTTGGTGTTGAATAGCTCAAAACATCAGGTGCCATCAGCATGGATTTTCTAGAATTGTACATGATTTTTCAAAAGGATCGAAATTCCTATATGCTCTAATGTCTCAAAGCAGGTTCTCCATAAATCATCAACTCCAATCATATGGAACAACTTCTAAAAAATGGTCATTTTGGCATTATTGCATAGTTACGTGCTTTTCAAGCCTTTAAGGATGTTTCTCATCCAATTCATCCAGTTTTTTAGCTAGTATCGGAAAAACAATAATAAGTCTTTGGACATACCCAAGGATTACCACTTTCATGTGGAGAGCATGATCATAGCATCCCATTTCTTCCTGGGAGCCTACCACCCAATGTGCACCCATATTTTCATCCTTTTTCCCAAAAGAATGAACTTGAAAAGATTATACAATGGTTATTTTATGTTGATATCATTTGTCCCAGTACTAGTCCCTACTCTTCTATAGTTTTCATCAACCTTAAAAAAGAAGATACTTGGCGCATGTGCCCTGATTTTCATGCTCCTAACAATTTGATAGTCAAAAATAAATTCTCCATTCTAGTCACTGATGATCTCTTAGATGAGCTACATGGAGCAAACTTATTCACCAAACTTGATCTTTGCTCTAGTTATCACCAAAATCACATGAAGGAAGTCGGTATTCCCAAAACTCATTCCCACACTCATGATGGTCATTAAAAAAATTTGGAGATGCCATTTGGTATTTGCAATGCACCTTTCACCCTCTAGAGCTTCATGCACCACATCTTTAAGCCCCTTCTACGTCATTTTATCTTTGTCTTCTTTGATGACATCTTGGTCTACAAGAAAACTTGGGCAGCACCTTTGGCACATGTGGATCAAGTCTTATAACTCTTCCATAATCCTCGGTTGTTCCTCAACCATTCTAAATTTCCATTTGATGCTTCAAAAGTTGAATATTTAGGAAACATTGTTAGTAGGGATGGTGTGCGTGTTGATCCTAAGAAAATTGAGTCAATGAAAGATTAACCTTATCTCAAGAGCCTCAAAAGTTTGCATAGATTTCTTGGCCTCAAATATTACTACCAAATGTTTGTCCAAAACTATGGTAAATTATGATTCCTCTCACCACATTGCTAAAAAGAATTCCTTTAGATGGAACAAGGAGGTTGAATAATCTTTTCATGCTTTAAAATATGTTATGTGTACCACCCCAGTACTCACCTTGCCTAACTTCAATATTATTATTGTTTTGTAATGTGATTCCTTGGGCAAAGGAATTGGGGCTACATTAATGCAAGAGTGATACCCACTCACCTTCATCAATAAGCAATTATGTGATAGAAATGTGGAAAAATACACCTGTGAGAAGGAAATGTTAGTTATTCTTCATGTAGTTGATATGTGGTTTCCTTGCTTGATGTGACATCATTTCCACATTAAAATAGATCATTGCAACTTGTCATCCCTAGAGGAGCAAAAGTGGGTCACAAAAATGTTAAGTTGTGATTATGAGATTATCTACAAGAAGGGCAAGGAAAATTTGGTGGCAAATTATCTCTCTAGGAAGTATGACGAGGAAGGGTCCCCATTCTCCTTATCTTTACTAGTGACTAATTTGCTACATGTGGCATGTCAAGAATGGTTAGCAGATGCCAAGATAATGCACATGATCCACTAGTTATAGGTCGGCCCACAAGAACACCCAAGTTACACTTGGTAGGTTGTATTTTTTCAGTTTGAGATTCCTCATTTAAATCCAAAGTGTTATATGAATTACACTCCTCTCCAACTATGGGTCATTGTAGGTCTCAAAAAACATATGACAAGATTAAGAATTCATTCTTTTGAGAAGGCTTGAAGAATGACAATCTCTCTATTGTTGTAGAATGTGATACTTGCCAATAACATAAAGAGGAAACAATAAAGACTATAGGATCCTTACAACCCTTACACATTCATGCCACTACGTGGGCTAACATTTCTATGGATTTCATTGTGGGGTTAGCAAGATCAAGCAACAAATTAGTGATAATGCTAGTTGTTTATCGCCTTTCCAAATATGCTCGTTTATGTGCCTTACAACATTCATTGAAGGCCTCCACAATAGCCCAAGTCTACATGGATAATTTTTTTGAACTGCATGGCATGCTTAAATCCACTGTGACTAATCATGATTCCACCTTCACCAATGATTTTTGGCAAGAGTTGTTTTAGCTTCAAGATACCCAATTGAAAATCAACACAACATATCACCCCCAAACTGATGGCTAGACAAAAGCGATGGATAAATGTTCAAAAGTTTATTTACGTTGTTTTGTTTTAGAATGTAAATCCCAATGGGTCCAGTGGTTACCCCTTGTTAAACGGTGATATAATACTACTTATCATAGTGATATTGAAATAACCCCCTTTGAGGCACTCTATGGGAAACCATCCCTATTAGTGATCTCATACTTTCCAAGCCTCTCCAAGGTTCAGGAGGTGGAAAACACCTGGATAGCCCATGCTGACATTCTTCATGCTCTCAAAGGTAATTTGGTATTGGCCATAATCACATGAATCAACAGTTAGATTTTAGTGAGTTATGGCTCATGCATTCTCTTCAAATTTTATGTTTAACATTTATTTGAACCATAACTACTACAGTAAACCAAGATCACAAGAAGAATAACCATGCACAAGAACACAAGAAGTATCCTGAGAAACCCTTCTCAACAAGGGAAGAAAACCTAGCAAATCATTTGCTATATTCTTCAAGAGAAAGACCTCCCACACCATCACCAAACCTAGCACACAAGAGGGTGTTGTAGTTCTCATAATTTCAGACCACAACTTCTGAAATCATGAGATGACACAATGATAAGTGTGTTTCCTCAATGGGGATTCACCTTTATTTATATAAGACTTGTCACATCAAATGATGTGTCTATTGGCATAATAGGGCCGACCTCAATAACTCAAAATATAATTAATAATTACCATATTAATTATCTTTTATATTAATTATCAATCACATTAAGGTGGGGCAGACCTTTACCCTTTACATTACAATTAGGGTTACAAGCAGGTCTGACTCTTAAACAATATAGCAAGGGATATTATACACCCACTAGTGCTCATCCACTAGGGGCACATCCATAGGGATTTCCATATCTATGGCTCACTGCATTACACAAAAGAACCACTTCTTCACTAGTGCTCAACCACTAGCATCACGTTCACCTGTGCTCGTCCACAGGCACGTCCACTCAACAGATCTTATTTTCCACTGCATTACACAGGAGAGTCATATGGAGTTTCTCATCAACTCTTTTGCTCAGAGAAGGCTAATACATCATCTTCATTTATGTTCTCATGACGATGCACCCAACACTTTTGGATTTCACACGTTCACCTTGTGCTCAGCCATAGGCATGTCCAACTTAGCAGATCTCCTGTCTCACTGCATTACATAGGAGAATCATCTAGAGTTCTTCTCAACTCTATGTAAGGAAGAGGCCATCTCTACGTTCCAGATCTATCTCAAATAGGAACTACACTCCCCTCTCAAGGGCTTTCTCTCAGGTTTGTAAGCTGGAGAATATCTCACATAGCTGCAATCATCAACATCTCTCAGGTTTGTAAGCTGGAGAATGTCTCAAATAGATGCAATCATCAACATCAACAAGCTAATAATCATTTCTCTAAATGCCATTTTGAAGAAGGGGATCAAGTGTCCTTGCATCTCCAACCCTATAAACGGACCTTGCTCAAGGAGAAGAGCCATTAGAAGTTAGCTCCTAAGTTTTATCAACTTTATACCATTGTCAAACGTATAGGTCAAGTATAGTGGCTTAAAAATTGGTTCTACTCTACGATTCTAAGATCTACTTAGTCTTACATGCGTCCTACTTGAAGAAAGTGCTTACGTACAATTGCAGAKTTCAAACTAACCTTGTAGGATTGGACAAGGAGGATTCCATTTAGTTGCAGCTTGAGGAAGTTTTGAACAAATGGGAGTGTCATCTTYACCAATGCACTATCCATGAAGTTTTGATCCAATGGAGAGATACACAGCCTGGAGATGCTACATGGGAACCAACAGACATTCTCCACCAATTTTGTCATCTCCAAATTTGAGGAAAAGGCTACTTTGTAAGTGGGAGGTCATGTTAGGGTCCCACCCTAAATACCCTAGTCAATGGAATAGATCGGTACTTAATGTATTGACAGCCATCTTTATTAAATAATGTTTCACAAGGCAGTAGCGTGTAAAATCAATAAATGTAATTGGCCTCATTAAAGAAGGTCCATTGGTGAGTGGTTGAGGCCTCATTAATCGAGGTCCACTAAGTGGTTAGGGTTTTGGTCAATTAGAAACTATACATAGTAGTAGAAAATATTTAATCAAATATCAAGTGGATATTATTATATTTAGAGCTCTGCTCGTGTTGGAGGTTGCTCCCTTGAAGAGACAAGTGAACATTGCATCCAATTTTAAGTATCAATAAAGGTTTCCTTGCTACTATTATTCTCAAAATCTAGTTCTATTTATTTCTTTCCACTACTGTATTTCCTTTTGTATTACTCTATTTATTTGCTTCTTGCAACTATATTCTGTCTATTTTCCTCTAAATTTCATATTTTCACTAATAAAAAACACCACAACATGGGTAAAGGCTCACAACTAGACCATGCCATTCTTAAGGTCGATATGGAATCCCTCCATTGGATGAAAGAAAAACATAGAGGATATATCATCCTCATTAACAACCAACATGTGGCAGTGTAGATAAAAAGAATTTAAAGGGGTGGTAGTATCATACTTTAATAGCATTAACTATGAATTCTTCATCCAAACATTCCAAGTCTCTCAATTTTTTCTAAGTTTAGCAAGAATCTAAAGGGGTGATAGTACCATGCTTCAATAACATTAACTATGAATTATTCATCCAAATGTTCTAAGTCTTCCAATTTTTCTAAGTATTTCTTCCTCACTAAACAGAAGCTCGATTCCCATGAAATATAATCAAGGCAAGGCTTTGATACAAATGTTGCCAAAATTCTATGTAACCCAGAACATGATACATTCATCACTATTCAAAGTCCATATTTATACTATCATGAATGCACCTTATTGATGATTTTGTTGAAGGAGATAATGGAAGAATAACAAATTAATACATATTATAGAGGTCTATTTTTTACTCCTAATCAAGAAATGTGTCCATATGTCTATATATAACAACTATTCAAATGATAAGGGGGTGCTTCCTAATTGCAACCACTATAATTCCTTGAGAAACTATATATAATAGTACAAACAAATCTTATAAATAATTGGGCAAGAGCATTCATGTAATTCATTCCATGGGAAACTCAAGTATAAATTGATAATCAATGTATTTATATAATAGTACTCAAATTAAAAATATTAAATATAACCAGAAGGACCATATTACCCATCATGAGCTAATTGAACAATCATTTTTATCACTACTAGCTTCATACATGGCACTCTTTGAACAATCATGTAACCTAACAATAACATAACAGATACAACTATTATATTATTATTCATGAGAGGTTGTACCTCTATACTTGACTTCAAATATTAGTAACCATTTCAAGCGTTGCAAGTCGGGAACTAGTATATGACATATAAATATTCAATGTTATCTTAAGTTTACAAACTCCTCATATTCAATGCTTATTTTGATTTACTGAAATAAATCAAGATAATATGGGTGAAGGCCACCATAACATAATCTATCTGAATGAAGCATAGTTGTATGAAACATTTTGTACCCAACCATAAAACTTGAATATTGAGATCACTAAGCTCTTTCTTTTTGAAAGTTGGTCTCTATCACTTAATGCACCGTGGAAGACACAAAATCCAGAATACTACATCTAGATAATTATCCAATAACTCTCAAGTAGTATAACATCACCCACTCAACCAATTATCACACACAATCATGTTAACCCAAGGCATGCAATACTCAACCAAGTCAAATTGAATTATGAAGGAATTCCTCCCAAGTCCAACTAAAGCAATTCACATCCATGAAGTTACAGTTACAAGAATTCTTAGAGAAAGTCCAAGTCACCAAGAATAATTGAGAAAATAGAGAACATCATTGGTTTCAATTAAAAGTGCTAAGAGACCAAGCTACCTTTGAGATCACACGACCATCTCTAGTTTACATGAAGGAGTCCTAATAAATTACAGTACAACAAAAAAAAAAAGTGTATTCAAAGGTTTGATATCCAAATCCCACCCAAGAGGTTTCCTTTGATCCACTTGGACTAATCCAATGTGTTATCATAAAAAAGTGGGTTTGCATAAGAAGAAAGAGATAGTTTGGACTACTCCCAAAGTCTAATAGTAAATAATGTGCCTATTATCATTAACCTAGATTAATCACAAGTGTTGGATAAAAATACCATTATAATAAATATGGGCTGTTTGGATTTCACCAATCTATAATCTATACCCTCGACATTGCATTGCATGATTATCTTTAATTCTAAAAAGTGAGTCATCTTCTCTGGACGAATACATGCTAATATGAATGTGTAATGTGGCGTGGAAAACAATTTCAAAGCGATCATGGATAGGTTGACCACATTTATTCATGATAAAACCATGATACAATACGATTGAAATATGACATAAAAAAAAATAGAATAAAAGATAAGTATGCAAGAAAAACATTAAAACATAAATAGATTGAAAATAACAATCATCAGCGTGTACATTCAAAGCAAGAGGATGATAATTTAGTTGAACGAAAGAGTGTAGTTCACATGTAGCAATTCACATATCTCTATTCAAGCTCCAAAATTCATTGAAATTCAACTTAAATATAGCCCAATGCTATAAAGTGTAATATATTTAACAATTCCATGTTCTAAAACCAATCAAATAAATGATCACTAAGAAATGTTTTCCATTCATATGGAATGTTTTAGTGGTAGATTTTCAAGAATGGTTTTATGATCTTTTATTGACATTTTCCATTGTTGTTTCTTAGACTTTTTTCACTTTTTGACTTGTCTCAAGTGTCATTGAGCTATTATGACCAACCAGACACGAAAAGCATTTGGTTGGTAGTCTCAAAAAATAATGTGGTCTTTGAATTTATTGACTTCTTAAAATAAATGTCCGATTAAAACCATTGAACCAATTGCATATGTATAATTTGAGGGATCTTTAAACTCTTGCATCAATATGTTTTTTGAGCTAGTGCATCACATTAAATAGTAGTGTGTTTTTTTTTCAGATTATTTTCTATTGCAAGGATATCAAAGACATCACCTTCTCTAACCATATTAGGGACACAGTCGTAATCATTGTTTATCACAATCTCTTCACCGTCCATTTCTACATTAGTCACATTTCCAAATGGTGGAAAATGTCTCAGTTATTCATGTTTCCATGGTTTGACGAATTTGTTAATTTGATGTTGACACTCATTAGTGGACTCTACATCATCAATACAAGCAAGACGAAAGCAATAATAATTTTGTTTCTCAGTTGAGTATACATTTGTCATTTTCTTAGTCCCAATGGAGTGTAAATACCTTGTTCCAGGTACTTTCACACAATTATATGGCATCGATCTATCAACCTCACTCATCGCAATACTCCAAAGAACATGCTCAAGAAAAAAGAGTCAGTGCACATCAATTTTCACATATAGACTTAATTTTTTCAATTTAAAAATGAATATACATGTATAAATATAGTTATAACTATTTAAACCTTTCAAAAGTTGTCCACACTTACTTGTGCACATTAATTGATCCATAAACAAGGGGCTTATAGCCTAGTTTCTTCACCAACACAAATACTATGCAGAATTATCTCTAATCTCTATTCTCAATCATATACAAACATATTGGTCTTTAAATATGGTTCACTACTTATGGTAACCACACCAATTCCCAAAAAAGAGGAGCAACTCACCGAATCCATGAAATGCAAAACAATGGGTTTTCATATAATGATGGATGTATGTAACAATCCATTTTATTGTTGTTCACTTGCACATAATAGAGGGGATGATGGAGCTACATTGTGGTTTGAGTAAAAGTTTGAGCATTCAACTATATCCATAACATCGTTGTATATAGTTTATAGTAGATATTTCAAAGACCAACCTCCAAAGTTGGTTCTACACAAGATTTAATCCAACAACCATTATCATCCACACTCTAACAATAAAAGGATGTGTTAATTAGGTATTAATTGGGAGTAAGATACTCCATCACTAACACATATGTACCTTTGTATCCCGACCAAAAAATTAAATATTGATGAGAAGCTATAGATTAGATTTTTGGAACAACTCTCTTAGAGTATTAGAGTTATTCATGGTGGTTCCAATTCAACTCTTCATTTTCTTGCAACTAACTAGAAAAGTGTGCTTTCAATATATTCTAACCAGCACGACACAATGTTGGATTTAGTTGGAATCTCTTTTCTTGAAGATGGTGGGTAATAGACCTCCATTTCAATCTTTAGAACTCCAATTTGTTGTGGACATTCCCCGTTGTGTTGTTCTTAAAATTCTAGGAAGCAAATCTCGAGAGACCCATGATCCTTTCATAGCTAGGAATTGTTCTCATCTCTCAGCACTCAAGTCTTCCTATCCAAACCATGTAAACGAATTGACTTCCTTCACTAGAAAATCGAAATTCTCTCCAGCAGGTTGATTTTTCAAATGTTGGTGCCCTCTCTTATGGGTATCAAATCCTTTCAAACATGGTCGATTCCAATAGTGGAGTTGATTTATTTCTTAAGTACTAGTTCTAAGTAGTTGATTTGGGACAAATTCTTCTTTTCAATTCATTTCCTTCTTGTGTTGCATCAAAATAAAATAAAGTAGTTCATCCACAATGATAGATTCTTCTAGCAACAAATATCCATTATGCAACAATTTCTTCTCTTCAAGATCGATTTTATCTTGTCAATTTGATCAAGAAAACAACTAATTCACTTCATGTTGCATTGATTTAATCTTCGACAAACCAACTTCATATTTTGGTTAGTTAATTTCAATGTTGGCACTTTTGTTATACAAAAAAGGGCCAACAATCAATAGAGGATCTATTTAACTATGGAGTTCTCCCCAACAACCTCATCCACTAGCGAATTAGGAGCCCCAAAATCTATAATGCCCACCGGCGATGCATATGGAAGTATTGTCATCATACGGTCATGTACATCCTCTACAAAGTTTGTTATAAGTGTACACCATCTTAAGGGATGCACACAACCAATGGACAAGCCAACACTCCTAGCAGGGAGGTTAATCAATCCAATGGAAAAACCAAATGCATAGGTTCAAGGAAAAACTTTCCCAACATTCATGAACTCCTAAAAATCCCAATTTAGAAACTCCCTATGAAAATGTGGTCATTGATCTCTTGTACATCATAGATGGATGACCTGCATCTTATAGTTGTTGAATTTGACCAACCATGGACAAAATGATTCGCAATGATGAATTATGAGTATTGGATCCACAATTACCTTAAATATATTGTCGACATCTACCTGTATGTGAATTATCAAATTACATGTTATGGTTCTTTTAACTCATCAATCATAGCCATTGATTTGAGCAAACAAGGGATTAATTAATCCATATTAGAATGTCGACAACAGTTTGATTTTAATATCATTGAATCACATAGATTGAGAATTGAAATGCATAACTCATGCATATCGTGTCACACATAATTGTTAAATGAACAAACCATAATACATTGAACATGGCAATTAAAGCACACCACAAAACACGGATAATTTACCCTAGAAACCCAAATGGGAAAATCAACTTCCAATGGTTGATCAGTGCTCTATTTTAACAATCTTTGGTTACAATGCAACTCATTGATCTATGTGCATAGTCTCCTCCTTGGCCAAAAGACCCTTTGATAGTGAAAGCACAAAAATAAATAGGGGGAGTTGGGGTAATGGGAAAGCCAATAGGCATGAACTTTCATTTCCCATTCCTTGGTCTTTTCTCTCCTATTATTATTTTTCCTTTTTAATTTTTTTTTTTTTTATCTCATTTACTTTTACATTTCCATTGTCTTTAATAGTTTATATAACCTTCGTTAATTATCGAGCAACATCTGTAGGTATTGATTCTTACAACTATTTTCTTGTTCATATCCATTTTGAACCATTAATTATCATTGGGTTGAATTCATGGCTTAATTTTTTTTCAATAATTAATGGTTATTGAATCTACCAACCAAGAAGCAGAGTGATTTGGTTGATACTTCCTAAGTGCCCATTTTATGCAAGCTTTGACACCATCACGCTCTCCTTTTTCATTCCCTTTCTCAAACAAACTCTATGTGGGATGGATGTTCATTTTATCGTGAATGTGGCACAACCATAAGGTGGTTGTGTTATTTTAAACTAACAACTGCAACCATCTTACCAAACCCAAAGTTATTTAAAGTGACCCCTCATTTCATTAAATATTTAAATATAATTAAAAAATGTTGAACAAAACATGTATCATGTGTACAATCGTCACTAATGTAAAGGGACAATCCTTAACCACTTGATGATTATCAACATTACTATCAAAACCATTGATATCGAGCTTTGCATGTCTATACAAAATATGCACAAGTATAGAAACCTAGTTTGAATAATAATAATAATAATACTCACATTGTATTTCCTTCCATGTAGTGAAAGTGTAATTGTCAACAAAACCAACCATTGATAATATCGTTCCCTTCGAAAATATTTCATGTGGTTTTATGAACTATAAGTCCTTCCATCCTTAAGATCAATAGGATACTTTATACTAAACAATGCCAAATCATAATATTATTTTCTTTTTCTACCACCAACATATTATTTCTTATAAATAACTGATAATTATGTCATGTACATAATATCTTAGAGAAAAAATTATGAACACTAGAAAGACACAGATCATTTGACCAATGTTGTAAATTCTAGAAATTTCTCATAATACAACTAAAATTCTACATGGTACTTGCAACAACATGTGTCACAAGCAATGATAGGATTGGCATACCATGGTTTAAGCTTCACAAATGTCTTAAGGTTAATCTTCACATCAATATTATTATCCTTAAAATTGTGGAACTATTTCACTTGAGTAACTTGTGTTATATGCTTGGCATGAGTTTCATACACCCCTCTTGACATACAATGTCATACAATGTCCTTTTCATTTGGTGAAACACAAGAATTCAAATGCAAAAACTCTTTCACCTTATTCCCCACATTATCTAGAAGTCTATCTCAAGAAAGCTACCTACAAATAATAGACCAACATGCATGTTCATCATCCTTGTCTAATTGAACCCTAAATTTTGTATGCTTCCATAGTGTTTTTTTTTGTAAGCTAAAATTTGTATTACCTCATAAACATATTACTGTCATCAACTAGGAACCCTGGCACCTGGCTTGCCATTGACGGAAACCAGAGCTCGCACTAGGGTCCATTGAAATTGTCCAAAACAAGCTTGGAAGCTATTAACAAAATAATAAAAATTCTATAGAGCCTACATACGTCGGTTGAGTATTTGCAAAATATCAAGCCTATGAGAATGAAACTGCAAATATCTAAAAATCCATACACATATCATTGAGGGCTCTGCCCATAAAATCAAAGACTATCAGTATCAGAAGTCAGCGGTCTCCACTCTATAGAAAAGGTCAAAGAATGACAACAAACTAGACAACGAGAATGAGTAGGCTCACTTGAGAGGGAGTCGAAAAGAGCATCCATTTTGCGATTGATAATGTCTTGGAGAAAATACTGATCTGAGACTGCCTCGTGCAATTCAAAGATGAGTTGGAGTTATTCCTCCGATAAACATCGCGAAGAGTCATTAGTCGTGCGTAAAGGATTCATAGTCGGGGAAGCTAGAGGAATTACCTGAACCAGAGTTGGGTCCGCTGGAGGTAGCTCCTCTATGATTTGGAATCTCGATGCCCCTCGGGAGGATCTCATTATGTTCTTTCTCTAGAATCCAGTGTCGGAGCATTGTGCCTTTGTTGCATAAGGTCGGCCTGGAAATTCCTCTCCACATTCTCATTGATTTTGTAGGTGCCCGAATTTATTTTGATAGGAGTTGGACGAAACGAAGATAACTGTAAAGGAGGAGTGTAAAGACACCCTCGATTAGCCAGGTAGTGCTAGTAAGTTGGTTCATGTTTGGGCTTGTCTCTTTCTCTTGGCATGGTAGTCAAGAGGGGGCAGATGACAGGGTGAAAGACACAATGGTGGATGAAAGGAAAGGCCAAGCCAGAGTGCACAGAGCCAAAGGAAGGAAGAAGGTGCTAAAATACTAGGTTGTAGTCAGAACAGAAAGAAGAAATTAACCCCCATGCCATTGAATGAGCCATTAAGGTGACAAGAATTCCCATCTATGAGTTGGTGCTATGATGACGAGAGGAGATTGTCCGTCGAATTAACATATCAACATTTCCCATGAGCCAAAAATTGATGCAAAGTGTGTGAGCATTAATGTCGCGCTTGGGAGGGAGGGTAAGTGGAGTTATGGCAGCAGGGGAGTACGTGAACATTAAACGCGTCTAGGCATAGGTGGCACCCCATATAGGGGTATGCTTCCATAGTGTTTTCCTTGAGGTTTTTAACAATTTTGCAGTCATTGACATCAATTGACTTGATGCAATTCCTTTTGCAATGGCACCTATTATTAATGACCTATGAACAGCCTTGGCATCGATTGGTTAACTTTTTCTTGGGATGACCCAAGTTCTGATCTCAAACAGGTTTCCAACAAAACCCTCAAAACTATCAGCGTTCCTGGTAAACCAAAAGGCAACACCATGCACCGGGTGCACAATGCAGTCTCACCCGAGATAGCTTTTATGGGGGACTGCAATACTCAGGTGTTTGCAATCTAGAAATGAGTGGGGATTGTGATTGGGTTCTTTCTTCCTTATGTGTCATCCTTGTTAATCATTCGTCTACCTCTATGATTTATTCATCTTTAAACCTATGCATGCATGTTGATAGAGCTACTTTAACCATTCATTCTTGAGCTAATGATCAACGGAAACGTAAATAATTCATTAAAAATCACCTAGAACACAAGGTTTTACCATGGTTCACCCCCTCCTAGGGCTATGTACAAAGATCTGGCTTCTATGCTCTTTCATTTATTTTGCTGCAAAATATTGCACTACGCGCATTACATCTTCAGCAATACAATCAAAATGAGGGTCAGAACCCTCTATGAGGCTGACTAGATCACACCAGGATCCTCAGCCTGTGACCTAACCCTCAAAGACTAACTTATTCGACTCTTCTAAAAGACTTATTACAATCAGTAGTTTTCCAACCAATTAACTCTTAATATTTAACTGACATCTTTTCCTTAGTACAAGCTCTCTCTTCTTCTTTTCGACCTAGCCCTCCTAGGTCCTTATTTATACTACTTTATAGGATTATAGTCGTTACAATATTTGTCAAAAACTATAACCCTATCGCAGTTAGGTTTGTCTGCCTACACGCGACGTTTCTTTTCCTGATGCATGATGCTTTTCCTTCTTTTTCCGCATGTTGCTTTCTTGCCACTTCTTATGTGTGCTCCAAAATTAGCTCTTTCTTTCCAAAAATAGGTCTTTCCCCAAAACAGATCTTTCTCCAAAATTAGGTTTGCGCCCAAAATAGACTTCCTTATCAAAATAGGTTTGTGCCCAACAGGCCCCCAACACTGACATGTGGCTCGTCCCAAGCCACTCATGTGGTGTGCGCTCCATGTACAGCTTTTTCCAAGTTGTGGAAATTTTCTCCTAGTTCCTTTCCTTTTTCCTTCACCTGCACATCTTTGTATGTTAGTGCCTCGACTATCTGCGTTGTTATCTCTTCCTGTAGTAATGTTGCGCCCTCTGAATGTGCTTGTGCCATGCTTGTCTTCTCTTCCTCCAGCTGCGCAATCACCTGTGTTGCTTGTTCCTGGAGGGGATCCAATTGGGCTTGTCTTTCTTGCTTATTCGTCTACGATGTCTTTAACTCTATCTATAGAGTCTTCATTTATTGGGTGCCCTTCAAGCGCTTGGTAACACTCATGATTTTTTTTCGTTGCTTTAACTATTGTATGGTAGCAATGATTTTCTCCTCTTGTTGGTCCAACTATTGGACTTTTTCATCCTCTTCCAAAATGGTCCAAATATGCGCAATTCTGTCAAACAATTTTGTGACTTCCCTTGCTTCCTTTGCCATCTCCATTATCTGGAGTGTGGATTGTTGTTCTCTTTGTTCTCGAAACTTAGGAGGACTCGTAGGATTATTTTTTTATTTTAGCTCCTTTATTTCTTGCCTATATCCCTCAATCCTCTGTGAAATGGTTTTTATCTTTTCTTATGCACTCCTCTTTGGTGCTTGTGCACTATCTGGAATGCGGTCGTATACCGTTGTTAGTCCTTGCTCTAGATTTCCTTCTCTTTCTTCGAGGTCAATTGGTCGTAGGTGATTTGTAACATTTCGACGAGTCCCCTACCCACCTCCAAATTAGTGGCATCCACACGGGCTCTGCATTGTACTCCTTGCATTATACTGGCCTGGAGTCTGTATAATTCATTGGTGGGTATCTGTGCCATGAATACCTCAAAATGGTCAATTTCCTCCATGGGTTTTTGCACGGTCTCTTGATCCATTATGACCATCTTTCGTGTGACTATGAATGTGTCCCCACCTTGCACTACCATCTAAATTGTCTCCTCTCCTTATTTCTACACAGGGAGTCATTTTGTATTTTCATGTTGCTGTGTTGTGGCCTATGGTACTGCATGACTCTATAATTGTTGTAGAGTTTCATGGACTTCTATGAGTTTGGCCATGATCTCTTCTCTTTGTGCCACTGCAATGCGGACCAGGTCTTCCCCATGTCCTGGATCTGGTCTACGACGAAATCAGCATCATCCTCTATCAAGGTGATGATTGGGTCTTCCGTGGTATACTCCATCTTCTTGCGCATCCCCTCTACCTATGTTGCCTTCATTTTCATCTATGAGGGTTGTGCCCCACTCGTTATCACATGTACCCTTTCCTTTCCAACCTATGATGTGTCTCCCTTTCTAGCATCCTACTAATTGTTTTTCTAGGTCAGTGTTGATGTCCTCCTTGGTATTTTTGGCACTGTGTTGCTTCCCGACGCCTGATTTCACATTGTAGCCTTCCTAGTGTTATCATTTGGATTGTTTATTTTTGTTGAGGGAACTGCTTCAGCCTTCCCCTTGGGCTTGGTGGATTGTGTTGTGGCTGCATTTGTTGTTGGTTTTGCTACTAGCATCTTCCACTGCGTTGGCCAGTCTTTGATTATCCGGTCAATTTCTTCCCTTGTGACGCAGTATTTCATCTCCATCCATGCCTTCTTTGGTTCCCTTGCGACCTGGATCCACATGTGGTGCCTGGATTCCTTAAACCTGGCTATCCCTTTCATTTCTTGAACTACCTCCACAGGAATGCGCCACACATTGGTTGTATATTGTTGTATGTCTTCAAGCAGCATCGCAAATACTGTGTTATTTTCCTGCTGATTTTTATTGTCCTTGGCCTTCCAGAGGGACTCATATATGGCCACATAGCACTTTCCTTTCCTATCCAAAAAGTCTGAAAACTTTGGCTCCTTCCATCCTGCCAAAGCTATGAGAATGATGAGATAAGAATAATGGAACTTGGTTCCATTATCCTATGTATCTCTGCAATCAATCAAAAATTGGTTTGGGAGTTACGGTGCCCAACTGAACATTACCCATTTCGTGCACTACGCGACTATTGTGATGACTCCTACCAGAGTCTCTTCTTTCCTACACTTTCTCATCATCTTCCAAGCCATGAGCTTGTTGGCGAACCTTGTCACATTGTCATTGGTATGTCTAAGCACAATGCCCATGTTTCCCCTGTTGGTACCAAATTGGGCTTTTATTAGCTCAGTGATCTCCTTCTTGCGTGCCTTGTTGTCCAAGTACTCCTCTCGTTGTGTGCCTATTATAGGTAATCCCGTAATCTTGGCAATCAATGCCACGTCAACTTGTACTAGCCTATCCATCCAAAGGATGCCACCATGTACTCGGGCTAGCAATTGTTTGATGCAAATCCCAACATTTTTACCACACCCGAAGTGCAATATGTCTAGGAGGTTCATTATCCCAGAGTTGTAAATCCCTATTATCCATTGTGTGGTCCCCATTATTGGTTTGCCTAGGGGTCCAATTTCCCCTGTATTTTCTAGGTGGTCTTCCTTGGCCAAATCTGGGAATTTGGTCGCATCTTGCACATCGTGGTCCAAGTACCTTAGTTTAGGTACTTTTCCAAGCATGTCGTCCACCGTGACCACTGCATCTAGGAGGTAGGGAAGGGTAATGTATGTGGTGTCCTGCACCTTTATTTTTTTCCCGAAAATAGATGGGCCTGCCTTTATTGCTTCTACGTCATCATATTCCCCTTTAGAGTCTGAATGGCTAGTGATGTCCTCGACCAATGCCTCTTCTTCGTCGTGGAGATGTTGTTAACCCTTCATTTCATTGGGTTTAGTCGGTGTTTCAGGATTAGGGTTTGGAATGTCATCTCAGGTCCTGAAACTCTACCCTACTTCCTCTTGTGTCGTTGTCGATGTTTCCTCTTCAACTTGTGTTGGGTTGATTGACTCTGTCTCAGAAGTGGTGACGTCTTTGAGCTCAACTATGTTCTCGGGCTCCCTCATCCTTTCCTTCCTCCTAAGGTCATGTCGAGTAACTTGTACGTACTGGCCTGGAACGCCAAACTTTGGTGGTGTCATATTTTATCCAATTCGTACACTCGCTCGTTTCTTCGCACAATTATAGCTAGGGCACGCACTTGTATCTTGCTCTGTGCTCAAAAATCACTAAGTGTCTAACTAATGCATGCTTTCTGCACTTTATAGACTCGTTCATAATTGTTTTTCACTTTTCCCGTGCATTTGCACCAAGTGCAATTTTTCCTGCGAGTTTTCTTTCTATGTTTTCACAATAATTGTTCCATGCGACTTTTTTATTTTTTTCTTCCCACTTTGATGTTGTTCAGTCAACTTCTGCCTCTTTTTTTGTTTTTCTTCTTTTTCTATTTTTGTATTCATTTTTCTTCTTTTTCCCCTTTTTATTTCTTTTATCAGTTTTTTTCCCAACATCTACTATAGTACACTATATACATGACTTTCCTTCTGCGTTGTAACTTTTTAAACGTTAGTAGGTCAACTGTCTCTGTACAGTTTCAGTCGACTACCGTTGACCATTCCCTTCAGTTTTGTTCCTCCCAAATCCTTTAGTTGTACATATCCCCAATCTGTGACAGTATTTACTTCATATGCCCCTAGCCAATGCATTCTAAACTTACCAGGGTGATGCAAAAATTTGATGTCATAGAGAATAACTAGGTCTCCCTCCTTAAATCTCTTTTTTTTAATATATCTTTCATGTCAGGATTTGTCCCTTACTTTCTGTACTTCCTAGTGAAATCCTGCCAGAATATTATCCTCTTCCATTTCCATTAATTGACTTAACCTCTCTTGTATTGCGTCTCTTTCTGTCATGTTGGTAATTGTTGCTACGAATAGACTGGGTACCATAAATTCTAATGGCACCATTGCTTCCTATCTATACACCAATCTTAATGTTGTCTATCAGGTCAACTTCTTGCATGTGGTCCTGTATGCCCATAGTATTGTTGTTATTTTCAAGTCTCAATCATCCATGATCACATTGCAGATCTTAGTCAAAGAATTTTCCAAAATCTTATTGAAAGCTTCTATTGTCCCATTTGCCTGAGGATGATATGGTGTACTCTTCTGGTGGTAGACTTCAAACTCCTCAATCATAGCCCTAATGGTATTATTAATAAAATGAGTTCCTTGGTCACTCATCAAAATCCTGGGACATCCAAATCTGGTGATCACTTGCTCAAATAAGAAGTGTGTTGTTGTCTCTGCGCTACAATCTTTGACTGGTGTTGGTTCCTAGTAATGATATATCTTTCTCCTGGCCTTTTTTCTAGTGGAATCATAGATCCAACAAAATATATTGCCCATTTTTCAAATACTTGTAGCGTTACTCATGGTCTTAGGGGCATATCATCCCTTCTATTTGGCTTTCCAACCCTCTGACAGACATCACAGTTCTGGCAATATTCCTTGGCATCTCTATGAACTGTTGGCCACCATAATCATATGCACAATACCTTCTGCGTGGTAGCTTTGCCTGCATAGCGTTCTCCAGCTATACCTTCATGAGATTATGCTAAAATTTTGGGTCGTTCATGTTCCAATACACACCTTCTCAAAATGTTATATGCACCCATCTTATATAAATGACCTTAAATGAATTGGTAGTCTACAGCTCTAACTACCAATTTTTTCTTCTGTGCAATGCTAAAGTCCTGTGGCACAACCCCTATACTTAAGTATTCAATAATATCATCGAATTATTCATCAACTACCTATACTGAAAATAACTGTGCATCGGGGAAGTTGTCTTTCAAGTTAGTAGGTTCTTGTCCATTGGTTACCCTTGACAAGTGATCAGGTCTTGCATTCAGCTTCCCTGGTTTGACTATCACTTCGAAATCGAATTCTTGGAATAATAACAACCATCTACAAAACCTCC
>JASDQU010738077.1:226517-243615 GCA_032191745.1 Picea mariana | reverse complement strand
GCAATATTCCTTGGCATCTCTATGAACTGTTGGCCACCATAATCATATGCACAATACCTTCTGCGTGGTAGCTTTGCCTGCATAGCGTTCTCCAGCTATACCTTCATGAGATTATGCTAAAATTTTGGGTCGTTCATGTTCCAATACACACCTTCTCAAAATGTTATATGCACCCATCTTATATAAATGACCTTAAATGAATTGGTAGTCTACAGCTCTAACTACCAATTTTTTCTTCTGTGCAATGCTAAAGTCCTGTGGCACAACCCCTATACTTAAGTATTCAATAATATCATCGAATTATTCATCAACTACCTATACTGAAAATAACTGTGCATCGGGGAAGTTGTCTTTCAAGTTAGTAGGTTCTTGTCCATTGGTTACCCTTGACAAGTGATCAGGTCTTGCATTCAGCTTCCCTGGTTTGACTATCACTTCGAAATCGAATTCTTGGAATAATAACAACCATCTACAAAACCTCCNTTTAAGGGAGGAATGGTCTGTGAACATTTTAAAGTGTTTACCCAGTAAATAGTGCCTGAATTTCTGAAGTGCATATACCATGGCTAGGCCTTCTCTTTCTGTCGTGTTGTAATTCTGCTCAGATTATGAAAAATTTCTACTTGCAAATGTTATAGGATGGTCCAAGTCCCCTGCTCTTGGTTGCGCTAGAATTTCTCCAAGTGTTATGGTCGATGCATCTACGTGCACATTAAATGTCTTTTCCCAATCTAGAAATACTAATATAGGTGTTGTCGCCATCTTTTCCTTTAAAGTGTCCAATCCTTGTTGACAGTCCTCATTCCACTGAAATATGGTGTCCTTTTTTAATAGTTTTTCCATTGGTGCAATAATCTGCGCATACCCCTTTATAAACTTCCCATAATAGCTTGTATGTCCCAGTGTTGCTCTTCACTAGCGCACTAACTTTGGTGGTGGTAAATTCACAATGACTGTAATCAACCAGTAAACCTTTTTTACACACTATATGTCCCAACAATATCCCAAAAGATGTACCAAAAATGCATTTCTTGATGTTTAGTGATATTTGACATTACCTGCATCTTTCCGACATTAGTCTTAAGACTTCTACATGGTCCTTCAAAAGACTATACACAGTCCAATCATCCAGTTATACTTCTAGAAATTGATGTATAAATTCCTTAAAAGCAGTGATGACTCCCCTTGAAAAGATAGTTGGTGCATTCTTCAATCCAAAGGGCATGGTTGTATATTGGTAGGATTCCCATTATGTAGCAAAAGTAGTCTTATACATATCCACTGGAGCTATTTTGATCTGATGATAACCTGAGAATCAATTTGTGAAAGAATATGCTTCCTAGCCTCCCAATGTTTCTAAGACCTCATCTGTAAAAGGGGTAGGGAAAGGGTCATGTAAGAAAGAATCAGTGAGTTTCCTCAAATCTACACAAATCCTTATTTCCCCTTGCTTCTTTTCTTGGACTACCATGGGGCCGATCCATTCAGATTCCTCTATTGGTTCTATAATACCAGCTTCCAACATTCGATCAATTTCTACTTTCACTTTTTGCTTATACATTGAATTCAGTCTATAAGGTCTCTGTTTGACAAGTCTAGCCTCCAGTTTGAAGGGTATACTCATCTCACCTAGCTCCCCTGCTATGCCTTTCATCTTTGTAAAGGTCGTTGGAAATAGGTCAGTGTTTCACGAAGTAATTCTATTATTCTTTCTAATGTTTTTTCATCCCAATAGTCTCCATTACTTGCCATTTTAGGATTGTCATTCATCCCAATGTTAATTTTCTTAATTTTGATTGGTGCAACAAATGCCTATGACTCCAAAGATGGACCGTCCACCTCTCTCTCTCCTTCAATATCTGTAATCTGAATGTTGAGTGTATCATCTTCATCTGGTGCTTCCTCTTCGACATGATAACATGAGAGTAAGTATTTAACTGTATGTCTGTTCTGATGTTGACATTTTGTTATAATTTCATCCTCTGGTTCATCAAAAAATATCACTCCTCTTATCAGTTTTAGTGTTGAATCAATGTTTGGGTTCTCATGTTCGAATGAGAAGGTTACTACAAAATTATATTGTAATCATGTCCATTATGTAGTTCCTCTACACATCTCCTGTTCTATGTACCAGTTCCTTGGGATCCCTTCTAATGTATGAATAAAGTGATGAGGTCATTCCTCTGGTGGTATCATCCTCCATTATGTTTTTCACATCTCCAAGTGTTCCACTGGAGTTCCTTTCCCATCATACTTCTGCATTGTATTTCTCCCCTGTTATGTGCCAAATCTAATGCACAGTATTCGTTTACACTGATACCAATCCTGAAATGTTTCTTTGTGTGCACCCCACCATCTTGCAGGTGTTTCATTGAGTGCAATATCTAGGGCTAAGATCCTTTGATTTTCTAACACTTCCTCTTCATATTTTGTCAAGAATTCCTCTAAGTCGTTTAGCTCATGAAAACTGGGAGGTTCCCTTATCTTTGTACCAACCCATCTTACTGCACAGTCTATTCTTGCACACCTCCTTGTGGAAACTTCATGTAATCGTTGTTGCCAATTCTCTAAACATGTGTATGAGTCGGAAGCACATGATGTAATGATTCTCCAACTGAGTACCCCATCTACAGTTGGGTTGACATAATCCTCTTCTCGCGCGATGGTTCTATATAATTTATGTATTTCTTCTATATCCAAACAAGTCACCTCTACAAACCTTTCTCCTTCTAAAGGATCTAATGGTGCAATGACTCTGTATTCGCCTAATTCAAAAGTCATTTTTCTTGTCTTCAGGTTAATTATAGCATGCTTATCAAATGCCCAGTCCAATCCAAGTAATGTTGGGTAAGGTGTTGTGCCATCTACTATCTCTATCACTTCAAAATCTGCCATAATGCGCACTCCATCCAAATCTGTTGTCACACCTTTAAGCCTTCCAATTTGTAACACTATGCGTTGATTTCCTAGTTTCAATTGGATGGGTGAATAGACTAATGTGGGTTCTCCCATACACTGCCATGTATTTTTAGGAAAGACATTTACTTCAGAGCCTAAATCCAGTATAATATCTCCCATGTTGAAATCCCCATTGTTATCATTCTGTCTGAATTCTTTGTTTTTCCTTCTTCTTGTATGGAGATGATTGACTGTTTTCTGCTCTAACTTCCCTTCTACTTCTGTGTTGCATATTTCTAGTAGATTTTGTAAGACCTTAACAGATGATGGATCATTCAATAACTTAACAAAAGATTGCATAAAAGTCGTTATGGTACTTACTTGCTCTAAAGGTTGTCCCTTACTGGTATAGTCCATTGAGGATGGCATCTCGTACATTGGTGGGTTCTGAGTTTGTTGCGTGAATGATGTAGGCGTAACATTCTACTTGGGAAACTCATGGCTGGCCTCCTTAAATGTTTCATTTCTTTTCTATGCATCCAACTACTTATGTGGCCCAGTATTCTTCTTAACCCATTGGTGTTGAGTTGGATCCTGTTTTGATACATCAACTCCTGTCTTGGCTCCTCCTTGAGTGACTATATTGATGTTTCTCCCATCATCCCTGG
This sequence comes from Picea mariana, assembly GCA_032191745.1. Classification (NCBI taxonomy): domain Eukaryota; kingdom Viridiplantae; phylum Streptophyta; class Pinopsida; order Pinales; family Pinaceae; genus Picea; species Picea mariana. Next base: position 240,049 of record JASDQU010738077.1, on the reverse strand, counting down.
ATTTTGCAGAAATCCACTAGACATTCTAGTTTTTCTAGTTGCTTTTTTTTTTTATCTTTCCCAAGACTGTTGGGAAGTCTTCTATGTCATTGTCTGTTGCACGACAATACATACATGTCATCGGTGGAAGTGGAAAATCCCCTACATAATGTCCTGTTTGTTGGCAGTTGTGGCACACTCTTGGTCCTTGACCTCGTCCAAATCCTCCTTTGCTTCATCCTCCACCTTTGTATCCACCTCGATCCCCTCGTTGTGTGTTATATTAGGGTACCTGGTTATACTGTGCAAGTTTATACTATGGTTGTGCATTATTGTACTGCGGCTGCGCAATGTTGTATTGTGACTGCGTATTGTTGTATGGTGGTGGTACCTGGATGAACTGAGGTCCATCTTGTTCTGTCATCATTTATTATTGCACCCTATAAGTGTCTAAAGTTCTTTCTCTCATCAGCTTCATCATTATACAATCCTTATCATCATGACCCATTGATTTGCAAAAATTGCAATATGAACTTTTTGGTACTATCATATACTTCTGCATCGTTGGACAATGATATGGATCATGCCCATGCATCTTACAAATCTCGCACCATGGTCCTCCTATTGGCAAGGGGTTTGGCACCCTTGTTTCCATGTACTGTGCAAAAGTTGAACATTTGTTCTTATGGTGTCCTTCTGTCCTACATAGTGTACACCAAACAACTTCTCTTTTCTCTTTGCCCTTATTTTGGTTAAGTTGAAATGTTAGATTCTTCAAATCCTCCTTCARCTCCTCTATTTTTGGATCTGTCTGTTGATACTGGTTCTCTTCCAGTTGCAGATCTTCCTGCAGAGCCTCTACCTGAGTTTGGAACTTCTGTTGTCTTAAARGATACTTCAAGTGTGGTAACAGTGAGTTCACAAATAASTGCCTATGTTGCATGTCAGTAATTGCATATTTCAACTTACCTTTCAGATGCTTGAACCTCTGATCAATATCCCAAATAGACGCACCTGGTTTCTTCCTGATTTCAATTATTTCATTCATGTACTGGTCTTCTTAGCTTGGCTTCTAAAATTTGTTTACCAATAGTTTTTTCACATATGTGATAGTCTTTGGTACTCCTTATGGATTGTTTACATCCGGGCTCATGTACCAATCCAGCGCGCGGTCTCTTAGTGTGATATTTAACTACGCAAGATTTGTATCCTCGTCTATGATCTTCTTTTCTTCTGAGATCTTCTCACAAATGAATAAGTTCTTTTAAGGGTCCTCTGATGTTTCTCCCCGAAATTCTGGTAATTTGATCGTGGGATCATGTCCTGCCATTTTGAATTGTGTTGAACTACTACCTCCACGCAGTGTAGACAATTGACTGTTACTTCCTGAACTTTCTCCCCCAGTTGATTTTCCTTGATTGGATCCCTATCATGTTGTTCTTCTTCCACTAAAATTCTATTGTCTAAACATCGGTGTTCTTTCTAGTGTATTAGTGGCACATGGGGTTGTAGGTTTCACACTGACGGTGATCTAGATTGAAGTTCTGCCTTCTATTCCTAACCCTGGACCTCTTTTTTTTCCTTTCATATGTTATGCGCAAGATTTCCTCAATCTGCTCCACATCCCGGAGATCCTCTACCTCTTCTTCATCGCTCGTCAAACCCTCTCTGTCGGCTATGGTTCTCTTCTTGTTATTCATTTTATATTGGTAGGGTATTTCGTTGTGCGTCTTTCTAGATTTTGCCATTATCTGTTTTATCTGGTCCTCTTTCATCATGATTGGGTCCATGACCTCCTTCTTCTTTCCCTTATCCATCTCCCTGTCCATTTCTCAACCTCCTGTCAGTGCTTCCCCCCTTCCCCCATGCACACAGGGAAGTTTAGGTGCCTCATTCCATAGTGATCACACCATTGTCATACAATAAAATCTTGATTGAAGTATACAGTAATTTGATGTACCTACTGTTATCACTCCAAGAAACTCTTTGGGGTTGTACACCAAAGATGCTTGGTAACTCGAGAATATGGTAGCTTAGGTATATTTGGGACAATGGGATAACTCAAAAGCTGATGAAAGTAACCACTTATCATGTAACTGAATAAGACAGTGCTTTTAGAGAACAATAATCAGACAACATAGTTGAAAAAGGGGATGAAGAATACTAATCCAAATAACCAAATACAACCATGTGCAGGGTCATACAAGACAGTAAGAAATTCTTTAATCCAAGTTTATGAGCTTAATAAGAAGATGACAGTTCTTAAAAGCTAAACTAAATAGGAATAAAGTGCAGAATCATGAAATATATGAAAGAAACTGATATTGAAAACAAAAGAGGACTGTGATTCTATTATCAGAATAAGAAGTCAAGTACAATAGCTAGAAAATGTCTCCCAGATTGAACCCCCTTAGTTCATCTTATGTCTTGAGCTTTATAGCTCTACAATACAGTTTTCAGATCCTAAAAGAATGGATAAGATATGCTAAAGATAGAAAGTCAAAACTGATTTACAAAAGATAAGGAATGATCCTCAAAATGAGGTCAATTCCACCTTTCATGGTCTTCAGATGATGTAGAATTCCTGTGCAGTGCAAATAAGCCTTCCAAGGCTATTTGATGACTCTTGAGAAAGATGAAATTTGAATTTGCTAATTTTGGAAAAAACCCTGATTTGTTGCCTCCAAAATAGGTGTCAAACCCAGCTTGAATACCTTTTCTAACCCTTTTACATCAAAATTGGATCTTAGATCTAACTTTATAATTCAACATCTATCCATTAAAAGAGTTTTCAAGAGATTCGGATTAGCAAAACTTCGATCTGGGAAAAATTACTCTTTCTCTGGCCATCTCAGGTTTCACCAGCCATTTTGCCTTAAGATTTGCTAGTTAGCTGGTGAAAGCTTTGCTTTTCAACAACTAACTGGTTATAATTTCGCCGTTTGTGCTGGTGAAATCTATGTCTTTGGATAACTGTAAAATTTTGAAAATGTGCTTTGTCTTAGCCTCTAAAACTTCAAGGCTGCTTTAAAGTGACTTCTTGTAGTTTGAGTTTAATTAGAAGAATTCCATCAAAACCTATATTTTTCTTCTAATTGACTGCCAACTGTAGAAACCTCCATAGCTTTCTTGACTTGAGCTACAGCGCATGCATAGACATGTATATCTGGACTAGTAGCAGCTCCATGCATATGGCAGGGATGTATAGACAACTGGCAGTTCCCTACAAAGGACGAATTTCAGTTCCCTTCTGAAGTGATTTCGCAAGAGCAACAACAGCATTTATATTTGTATTTGATTCATGACCAGCTCTTTGTTGGAGCTCCAAATGGGTCAGTGCCACTCCCACAGAATGTGTACCAGTAAGCAACACTAAATCTCAACCAATCCTTCATTTTCTTTCCAAGAATCTTTTCTTCTGCATTATACCGCTTGTATGCCAGAGGGTATTGATTTTGTGCCATGATGACATCAAACTAGCAGCTTCAAAACTTGGATATTCAAATTTTCAATCTACGATGAGGTTAGATCTAGCTATGATGCCATTGATTTCCATGACTTTGGCAACAACATAATCTTCTTTTGCCTTTGACATCTGCATCAATCTAGATCTTCGTAATCCAATTTTTGAAAGGATAAATAACGCTCATCACTTTTGATCACGATGACTGTACAATGCCCTTTGAATGGTATGAATTCCCTGAAGATCTGCCTGATTCATACCATACTCATTTCATATGCCTTTCTAGATCTGCTAGAGCCTGATCTCTTTGACAGTTCAACACCATTAGTTCACACCACTGTGTGCTCTGTGATATCAATCATTTATCACAAGATGCAAAGAATTCTTCTGTCCATAAAATCTCTACCTGTATCCTGTATCGCAGCAAGCATGAGCCACATGAACAGATCTACGCAAATTCAATGAAACATGCAATCTGTTTGTCTCAAATTAAATTGTAACAATCTTGTCCCCTCAATGTTGGATAATAAAGCCTCGGCCCTTCTTCCATGCCATCTCCAGTGTGAAGAACATCCACTACCGATAGTATCTTCTTTATAGCAAACTCCTCTATATTTTGTGAAAGGTAGCTCAATGGATACAACTTGTTAGCTACCAAACGAGTCGCCTTAGTCCGTACTTCTTCAATGCTATGCACTGCACTCTATAAGGTGATATCTAAGCAAGTAACCCTTGTGGGCGGTCGTAGCAAGATTAGGCTCCATACAGCACTTAAACCTTGAGTAACTCGATCACCACTTAACACTTCCTTTCTATCCATGACAAATCTACCAGCATAGCGCAAATCCTCCAATATTCTTAAAGCTGCATCTGGAAGAAATGGGACCTCACCAAGCAATATGCTCACGAATTTATCAGATGTTGGAAGAGAATCATGCAAAGTCTCTTTCATTGTCAATTGTTGAGTGCATGGGTATAACTTTGCGGCTTGAGAACAACCCAAAAATGCAAGATTTTTTTGTCTTTTGATGCATGGTTCCTCAAAAAATTAATACGCTGCCCAGAAAAAACAGAGACAGGAATGATGGTGCTTCTAAGCCATTGATTTTGGCTCATGAATTAATGCGAGCTATAACAGAAAAACATCCGATCCTAGCTTAATATTTACACTGTATAATCAATTTGACACCTAGCATTTGATGTGTAATGACCTGCATCAACATCGGTGCCTTAGATCTTAACTTGACACCTCTATATTTGCAAACTAAACACCGGGCTGAGCATCTCTTTAGAGCACCTGCAATTTCGGGCATTTGTCAATTGTATGTGTTTTGTGTTTTATTATTTTAAAATCTGCTCATGAGACATATATCACATACATAGGGATTTTGAAGATTATAACTTTTAATTATGCTTCTAGTCACTAGGGCATTCCAATGACATATGTGAAATGGAGAGCTTGGCACTCGCGTTTGGGCATTGGTGTTAGAGCTGGGCTTTGTATAGTTTATGTGTTGAATGCGCTTGACATTTGGACATGAGCTTTGTCTTGACTCCTGACTTGGTGTGCTAGGTTTATGGCTTGGGTTGGGAAATAGCTTACAGGTCCCCAACCTTTTGATAAGAGTCTAAAGCTTAGATCTTTTGTAAAAATTCATAAACCCAATAGGCTGGATTAGTCTTAGACATTAATAAATATTGACAATGTGTATTTGTGAAATGCAGGTTCAAGACTGAATAACAAAGGTTTGGAGCAATCATGATCAATGAGAGCTGATAAGGAAACTAGAAGTTTAAGACACTGGCCAAAGGCTAATAAGAAAAATGAGTGAAACAGGGAGAGAGAGAGATAAAAACGCTCCCAACAAACCAGTGCAGTTTGATCGTTAACACCTACCTCTGAGTCCTTTTAGAAAATCCTGCTCTGTTGTGGTGTAGGACTTCGCGATATCTACTGCAAATTCGATGATAAACCCTGCAACAATATTGTCTAACCATAAATCTATTACGCGCGTGAATTTGTTATTAACTTGTTGTAACTGGGTGATCTCCACAGGATTCCACTCCAGTTGTCTAATCCGATTCACAGGTTGGTTTTCCTTTAACCTCAATAACCACTCCTGCAACAAATGCGGGAAATCACACAAAAATACCTTGTGCAAGTCGCTAAACACATATTTGTCAAGATATTTGCACGATGTTAACTTAGGGTTTATGTTGTCCTTTTGCGCAAACTCAAGTTCTTTTGTTTTCAACCATCTTTCAATCTCTGCCTTCGTTGGATTCCATGGCCTGAACATTCCCTTCTATACTTTCATTCTCCGCGTGTTTCTTTCACAGATCCTATCCACTCAATCTTGTGCAGTTCCAGCCGGCAACGGAACGATTTGTTGGTTAGCTTCTTCTTGGGTTGACCCAGGTTCAGATCTCAAACAGGTTTCCAACAAAACCCTCAAAACTATTGGCCCTCTTGGTAAAATAGAAGGCAACGCCACGCACCGGATGCACAGTGCAGTCTCACCCAAGATAGCTTTTATGGGGGACTGCAATACTAAAGTGTTTGCAGTCTAGGAATGAGTGGGGATTGTGATTGGGTTCTTTCTTCCTTATGCATTATCTTTGTTAATCATTCATTTACCTCTATGATGTATTCATATTTAAACCTATGCATGCATGTTGATGGAGTTTCTTTAACCATTCATTCTGAGCTAATGATCAACAGAAAAGTAAAGAATTCATTAGCAATCACCTAGAACACAAGGTTTTACTGTGGTTCACCCCCTTCTGGGGCTATGTCCACAAAGACTTGGATTCTCTGCTCTTTTATTTATTCTACTACAAAATCTTGTGTTGCGCACAATACATCTTCAGTAATACATTCAAAATGAGGGTCAAAACCCTCTGTGAGGCTGACTAAATCACACCAAGCTCCTCAGCCTATCACCTAACCCTCAAATATTAACTTATTCGACTCTTCTACAAGACTTATTATAATCAGTAGTTTTCCAACCAATTAACTCTTAATATTTAATTGACATTTTTTTCTCAGTAAAATCTCCTCGTCTTCTTTTCAACCTAACCCTCCTAGAACCTTATTTATACTAGTTTATAGGATTATAGCCATTACAATATTTTTCAAAAAACCTAACCCTATCATGATTAGGCTTGTCTGCATGTGCGTCGCTTTTCCTTCTTTTTCCGCATGTTTCCTTCTTGCCACCTATTGTGCGCACTCCAAAATTAGCTCTTTCTTTCCAAAAACAGATCTTTCCCCAAAACATATCTTTCTCCAAAATTAGGCCTGTGCCCAAAATAGACTTCCTTCTCAAAATAGGCATGCGCCCAACAATATCTTTGGATCACTCTTTTGCAAGTGAGAAAAGGCCCAAGGTCGCGTTTTTTTTTTTTTTATAAAGCCTCATTTACCTTAGCCTCTTTGTCACTTTTAATGCCCAATAATCGAAGTGTATCTCTTAGAGTTTTGTGATTTAAGAATCTATTTAAAATTTGAGCTTGTAATATGACATATTTACCTTTGAAATGAGTTTTGACAATCACATTTACCTTATCTTCAACTACATGATCTCCATCGTCGGTCCCATTTCTTAACATTCTTGACTCACCAATGGTGACACTATTAACATTGTATTTTTTAGTCATGTCATCGATGAGTTCCTCAAAATCTGTCAAGCTCATTTCCTTGTTTTCACCATGTGCCTACACATTGCTTTCATCACCTTCATTTAATCTTTGTTTTTTCATGTATTCACAATTTTCTCATCCTTCTCCTCTAAATCGTCTCTCCCTCAATCATACTTTACTTGGCTATACCTATGGCATCCCTTGTTCAAATAATTAGAAACTTGATTTATCCAATGCCAAGATTACACTTGAGTGAGAAGCCCAGAATTCCACAAGTGATAAGACAGATTCCAATATATACTAGTGCCAAGATGAGACAATTTTTTTGATATCCCAAAACCAAAATTCGAAAACCCCAAATCCAAAACACTAAAAGTTATCTTGAGAAATTTGACAATTGATAGCAAAATTCACATATCCATCATATGTTGGACCTAGTACCAATAGATTTATGTACAAATATAGTTTGCAATGGCATAAGAATTGTCAATTTTCRTTAAGAATTGTTATTTATTAATAATTTTGTTCTAAACTTGTCACTTAAGAAATTTATTGTTCTCAAAGGCTCCTAAAATGAAAATTCAATGTTGTCAAAATCACAATACCAAAAATATAGACAAAAATCACAATYGTCGCAATGCTCTCTTCAAAAGGGTGATTTTTCGTTTTCTTCATAATGATCACGTCAAAAAGAAAATTGATGTTTACTGAAATGTGTAGATATGACACCATTTTTTCTGTTTTACTCTATTTAAATAAATAATAAAAAATAGTTAGAAGAAGATCTTTTCACACACTCTGAGACCTTCTCTTACGAACAACAATATGTATATTCATAGCTAATGAACATGAATATTTTTTTCTTTGGAAAAATAAAATAAAAGATAGTGCTTAAATCCAAAAATTCGCAAAATATAGCATAGGCATCAGTGCAATCCATGTAGTTTGCGAGCATATATTTTTTCCCTAAAATGAATAACCATGTTTAAAAAAGTAGATGTCCATGTAGGTCACTCATTATTCTTACCAAGATTTTTAAAGTATATGTAGTTAATAAATTACAAATTTATTCCACTATATGTCCATAAAATTTTAAAGAATATGTGTGTTTAAGACAATCCTCTACAAATCTTGTTTTTACTTCAAAGTGAAATTGTCAAACAAAATAAAAATTTAGAGGGGTTGAAGGTGAAGAAACATAAATTTTGCGGTTTTCTTAGTTAAAAACAAGTAAAAGTGTTACCCATTTTCATGTTTTCACCCTTCAGTTGGTTGAAAGGTACAAAGGTAATGGATCCCCCTAGTAACAACTAATGGGTCATTTATGATTGTCCAGGGGTCTAGACCAAAGTGATTATGAAAGTCAGTCCCTTATGAGAAGACATGAAAGAAAAAAAAAAGATCACTCATAATTATCATGTTATTGACATATTATCTCATAACATGAAAACAAAGTCTCCATACATCATTATCAATATCACTTCAAGCCCTTGCATCTTGAAAGGATTGCTCTTTGATAAATCTACAAGATTTGACTTCGTGAGGATGTGTCAGTCGATGAGAGGAGGACCTTATGTTGGAGTGATCTCATACTCCATTTTCTTACAATTCCCAATGCCCCATCAAGCCTATGGCTATCCTACCATGATATCATTCTTATCATTTACAGAGCCCAACACATTTTGATAATGTAACTCAAAACAAATATTTGCAATGAAAATCCTTTGTGTGAATGCCTAGGTGTCGCACTTCATCCTCGTGAATACATATCAGATTATCCCAAATATCATGAGCATGGAGTGAACCTACTAATGGTCATAATGGGATGGTGGAGATGTATACGTAGTGAAGGGAGAGAGGGCAGGCATGCATGCCACAATGTTTCAACAATGAATTAGGACAAGGGGATCACATTTATTGATGCATGGAAACTCATCCTTCTTTGGTGGTGTGCACATATCATGACCATTTTAGTACAATACTTGAAATATGCAACACCAAAACAATGGTTGTGGGCTTGCTTTATTTCCACATWGTTTAGAGAAACAAATGGCTTTTTTGTATACGCAATATTTAAGGTGGCATTAGATGGATATGAAGTCATGTGGTCATTTCAAGTTTATAGTTCCCAACTACAAATATAATCACAACAATGATAAAGTCACTCTTTGGAGCTATAAATACATTCATAACAACAACAAAGTCACTCAAATATATAGTAGTATAATTACTATTTAGTTGTTTCATCTCGTATAACAACCCTCATAATGATAATTAACTTCATATGGTTTAATAAGAAGGCCAATATAATCACCACAATAATAAGAGGGCCAATATAATCACCACAATTACTTATATGACAATGATGCAAATATTCAGTTTAAGAAGAAGCTACAAAAAACCATGTCTGTTTTGTTTTTTTTTGTTCAAGAAAAAAAACGTATCTTCATTTCCAGAAAAAAGGAAGTTACAATCCTTAAATGTCGAAGCATAGGTCAAAAATATATCAGTATAGAGATTTAAGAGGGGAAAAACTAGTCCCAACGGCCTATAGAAATGATATCATAGTTAATTACAAGTATCTATCAGCTTAGCAAAAAGCCACATGCATCAGTAGCAGTGCTACAAAAAAACTATAAATCAAAGAATAGTCTATCATGTCAGGAGTTTAACTCCCCATTAACATGTTCTTCCAACATCATATGATTCTCAAGAAAGGATAAATCACTTATGGACAAATCGTTGGTAGTAGTATTTAACTCTCTAAAAATATGAGCAAATGCCAGAGACTCGAAGGCGGATGTGAAAATTTTCAAGCTTGGACCCAAGGCTTTCAGTGCCACATTGGAAAGTTGTAACTCTCAACTCACATGTTAATTGCATAGTTTAGAAATTGCCTCCATTAATTCACAACCATGCACAGTGTTAATATAAGCATGACAAAAGTAGGCCTTACATGCATGGTTTTATAATATATCTCAGCATGCTTGTCTTTGTATGCAAGAGCTAATTCAACAAATTCTTACCTCTTATCCACAAAATTTGTTGTTGCAACAACAATTATACCAATGCTAGGGTGATGACGAGAATATATGAGGAAGAGAGATGTGGAGGTTATGGGATCCCAACAAATATTTTAATTGCATACCTTCAACAATTGGCTCCACGAATTGGTAGCCACAGGATTTCTTGCAAATATTACAAGGTAGGTTGATTATAAGAAGTTATAACATGTTTGTTTCTATCGACATGAATTTGCAAGCATGTTCCAATACTAATTTCCCTCATATGGATTTAAAATCAATTCATTTATAGTTGTTATTTAATCAATCACATAAGCAACACTGTGAAGAAGCATTGCAATAACCCTTACCTACCGTTGCTATGAATATCTACTTGTTTTTCTTATATTCGGGTTATTTTGTCACTCAGGGATTTCGTCAAACAATTGGTAGATATGCCCAATTTCCACTAATAACACCTTCTACTTACTATTGTTGTAATTTAATTATTGTTGTGTGGTTTCTCGGTTCGTCACTTCCATCAAACACTTAGCTATCAACCTCCAAACTCATTGTAAGTCCCCTTAAATGTATGTTGTTATGATCTGTGTATTATGATAGTTTTAATGGTGATTTGGGTTAGGTGTTTTGTCAAACAATTTTATGGTCTACCCAACAACCTATTGTACAAACCCTCTTTATTGTTGTTGTAGTATTTTCTAGTGTATTTCTAGGTCATATAATTTTACAAACAGTGTGCAAAGATACCTGTAAGATTCCCCTTTCTTGCTAGTATATTTTCACTGTAATGTCCCTTTTCTATGCTGTTGTCTAAGTTCTTTGTTTGTTGATTGGTTTCTTGATATGTTTTTGGATGTGTTTGTCAATATATATGCATGTGTTTGATACCAAATAAATGTACAATGGAGAGAAATATAACAGCCACAATACTAAAGCATTAACCCTTTCAAATGACAACCATGATACCAAGAACAAAGTTGTTTTATTATCAAATTGGTTGACTTGTTACATAAGGAGATCAATGGTATGGTTTAGACCAACCTCTCTTGGGAAATGCAGCTCATACAACCTCAAGTTCGGCCCTCCTCCAAGGAAATCAATCACAATAGAGAAAACTCGACCAAAATAAGAAGGAAACTCGACCCCAATGCTCAGATATTGGCCTATATGGATAAGATACGGCCCTGCAATAGGATTTGCGCCCCCAATTCTCAAATTCAACCCTGTAATGAAGGAGTTTTGGCCCCTTTCAAGAAGAATTTGACCTGCACTAAGAAATCAACCCTCACTAATAATCTTGGCCAACAGAACTCGGTCTCTTCCCCATAAAATCGACCTCCACTAAATAAATCGTCCTCCATAAATATAGATCAACCTGCACAATAAAAATTAAGTATTTTCCAAACCTCGAGATGCTCCAAAACATGGATCTAACTCCTCAACAATGGGATCAAATGGAAGACCTGAATGGCCTTCCCAATCAAATGGATAGGGTGGATCTCTCACCACCAAAATCTGATTAGATAGGGTGGAATATTTCACCACTGAAACCAATCCAACTAGGGTTTACTCCAAACCCCCAAAGGCTCCAAGAGCTCTCCAAATCAAATCAAAATATTCATCAACACAATGAGAGAACATTGGCCCCTATATCTCCTTTATACCCCCTTTCACCTTTTCTTTTTCAAATGACTTTTAATTAATCTTTAATATTTTCTCATAAAATCACTTTATTAATTTAATAAACCTTTATTCTCCAAAAAGTGATTTATTTGATTTTAAAGCATTTTCAACCACTGGAAGTCACATTTTTATCATCTCAACCTTTAAAGTTTTTCCTCCCGATTCCAATGAGTTATTACACTAAGGTGTCCCCTCAAATAATATGATCCAAATAAAACCTTTAGTACATTTAATTAAAGTATGTTCAATAATACTCCCAAATTACAAGAATCATCGGAATGTCACGGAACCAAGAACGAACTGTGTGAAAGTGATCCCGATGATGAAAGATTATAAAAGGACTAGGTTGGGCCTCACATAACTCCTTCAAACCCTACGAGCTCATTGGTAACATAACCTCACCCCTTTGTCCTGGCTGACACGAGCCTCGGAAGTCATCTCCAACTGGAGAATAGGGGAACCCAAAAGATGGGGACATTACAAGCATACACAAAGAGATGGCATGAAAATGGGTGACAATGTTGATAATTGGTTGAGTATAAGACTCCATTCCCTACACTATTGAAATCCTGGGAATTCTATCATGCATTCTAGTAATGAAAACCACCCCGTGTTAGAGGTGCACATTACAATATCAATTATAGCGAAGGCAAAGACAAAAAGATAAGTGTCCCATGATGAACTTCCATAACAACTGCTAGAGTTTGATCACGAACATTCATTAGTAAAGAAAGAGAACAATGATGAGGATTTGCATTGGTAGGAGTTGGTTTGTTGGCACAGGTGCATGGTGAGGCAAATGAAATGTCGATATATGTATGACGATGTGGGTTGAATGAGCCAACACACATCAACCATCATCCCAAAAACATAAGAATGCCAAGAGTGGTCAAAAGGTCCCATCCAAACATACCACGGTAGCAAAGGAATGCCTTACAACATAATTAGTCTTTGTTGCTAGGTAGTGGAATAATGTTCTCACATTTTTCTATAATCCTCACTATACAAAGTATTTGCAGAAACTTTTCATCGTAATCAATTTTTTAGTAAAGCTTGGAAAAATGTTTGTTTTTTTTAATTAGGATTTTTTGAAATCCTAGTAGAGCATGTCCTAGAAAATAGAAAAAGAAAATGCAAAAAAATATCAATATGATGACTGCCCTATTTCACTGTCATCTTCTCTCTCCACTTTTGAGCACTCCCTTGTTGTTCTCTAAGTTGTGAAATATCACCAATTTTCCAATACTTGGAAAAACCATTATTGTTGCAATTTCAAGCCCTCGGTAAAGAAGACACAAGGAAGAAGAAGGTGGTTGTAACACCCCAAGTTTTGAACCCCTGTTTTAAATAATGTATTGTTACAATATTGAGAGGTCAGGGTGCCCAAACAATTATTAAAAGGCCAGTGTGCCCAAGACATGTAATGTTTTTATCATTATTAATAATAAATACATCGTTGGTTGCTAGACGGACAAGGACTAGAGTTATAGGGAGCTACAATTCCACAAGAGAAGGGGCTTGAGGGGCTAAGTGTTATTCCTATGTTAATTACCCTTTTTACCTAAGGGAAGGGATCAGTTATGTGAGCTTCTTGGGGAAGGCCAGGAGGTTCTTGATTCCCCACAAAGTTACTTAAACCCACCTATGGTCTGATGGGGGGTTCGAGTGATGGCTTGTTCGTTGATTTTCTGTATGTTCGTTCATTTCCCTTCACGCACTTTCATGCACCTACTTACCCATTC
>JASDQU010738077.1:203642-224801 GCA_032191745.1 Picea mariana | reverse complement strand
AGTTCAAGAATTCGGAGTTCGGGAGAATTGGAAGTGTGCTAGTATGGAAACTCCCGAAGTCCCGACGCCCGAAGAGTCGAAGGGATGGGGCACGATGACATCACCAGGAGGTGATGTGGACCCCAGAATTTCCCGAAGTGACATGGCTTGTGGATGTCACCTGGGATGGCGTGGACACATGGGATGTGTGCCACATTTCAATAAGTTTTAAGCATTTGGAGTATTGAAAAGTAAGTTAGAACGTGACACATGTCACCCACCTGATTGGGTCACGTGTTCGCTTCCAGTATTTCTCCACGTGGTGACAGATCGTGCAGTCTAAAGACTGGGCACTCCAGAGGAGAAAGATGTGACAAGTTGCATTGGGTCACAAAATTCCGAAGGCTGGAGTACATATCGATCGTTGATTCCAGAAGACACACGTTGAAGTATCATCAACTTCTGGTAAAAGCACTCCGCTAGAAAGTGCAGGAGGAAAGTTTGAAACTTCTGAAACGATTCATAGTTGTTGATCTATGGGAGGACACTCGTCAACAGATCATGAACTCTAGGTAAAAGCATTTCGGGCGGAGGCAAGCAAGGAAAGTTGACACCCCCGAAGCACGGAGTCCTGAAGTGGATCTCGATCGTTGATCGTGAAAAAGGACGAGGACCGTTGATCCGGTCCTGGATAAAAGTTATGAAGTCCCAAAGCTCTGGACAAGTGCTTTTCAGCTAAGCACGGGATCATGGTTGTGGTCATATGCAGATTGAGAGTTGAGGGAAGGAGGGATAAGGACCGAATTGGTGGTCTTCGAGACAAAAAGGTGTTAAGGAAGGATTTCGTCGTAGTTTCTAGTTGTGGACACCTGGGAAGGTGGTTTGAAGGAAGCACCTGCATAAGATGAAATTCTGTGTCAGCCAAGGATAACTGGACACTATTATTTTCGGAGAATGGGGATATGATCTCTATGAACAAAAAAAAAAAAAAAAGAGACATGTAGCATGGTTTGGCAATTTTGTTTATCATATGCATAATTCTAAAAAAATGGTCGCTTGCACATTTTGCAGAATTAAGGGGTTTAAACACATCAGCTTAGGATGCGTATTGAGGAAATGGAAGAATGAAAGAGAGCCTCCAATCATGATAAGGAGGCTGAAGGCTAGAATACCAGAGTTGGTAATGCAGAGACAAAGTCCAATGGACGCAGGGGAAAAGGAGAGCAGGAAACGTTAATATAATCGGTAAGAAGCCTGAAGATGGAAGTGCAGAGCTACAAAGCAGACAATGAGAGACTGATGAGAGAACAAATTCAAATAAATTCTCAAGTGTTGCAGAGCTTAAATCAATTGCAAAGACAAAGGAAGAACGGATCAAACTCAAGACAAGAGGAAGAAGGCAGGTGCCATGAAAGAAGGGATGATCGTGGAAGAGTTGGTTACTCCAGAAGTGCTAGCAAAGCTCATGGACACCACTCACCTCCTTACTCAGAAAGAAAGTTTTATGCAGTGGATGATCCCGTAAGCAGTCCAGAGGTGTCTCCTATCAGACACCAAAGAAGGGAACAAGAGGTAGATAGTTTGCAAGGAGAGTTGAGGAAGCTCAATCCACCTTCCTTTGAGGGTGAAAGAGAAAGGGAAGATGATGTCAAAGCATGGTTTCTTGGGCTCGGGGGATGTTTTTAGTTGCATAACTATTCATCAAATCTAGAAGCCAGGATTGCCACCTACCATTTACACAGGAAAGTTGCAATGTGGCGGGACCAACTGAAGCAAGTGGAACATGTTAATGAAAGTAGGATCACTTGGAAGCAGTTCAAGAAGTACTTCCAGAAGGAGTACCTCTCAGAGCATTTCTATGACAAGAAAATGCAAGAGTTCTTTGAACTCAGGTTGGGAAGCATGACTATGATAGAGTACGAGAAGAAGTTCTTGGGATTGTTAAAATATGTCAGGTACATTGGTGATGAGAAAGTGAAAATACAGATATTTCTAAGTGGACTGCCAGCCTTTTATTTAAAGAAAATATCAAGTATGATGAACCCAAGAACTTGACTGAAGCCATCAGGAAAGCTAAATACCTGTATGATCAAGGCCAGGGAAGAGAATCCCTGCAGAAATCTTGGAAGGACAAGAAAAATGAAAATTATGATCAGAGGAGGAAAGGATTCAAACCTCCCTTCAATAGGAATGATCCTAATAGAAATCATTAAGATTAGTATGCTAAGGGGGATTTCAAGAAAGAAGATTCCTTGGGAAAAAGGGGAAGACCATCAATCCAATGTTGGGGATGCAAGGAAGATCACCTGTACAAGGATTGCCCACACAGAAAGGACAGAGTGAAGATTGTGCACAACATCCAAGAGGCTACGAGAGTCGAAGATATGGGAAGAATCTATGCAGCTTTAAATGATCGAAAAGCATAATACCAGTCCAATATGATCGAGGTGGAAGGTAAGATCATAAATCAGCGTGTTGCTATATTGATTGATTCGGGAGAAATTCATTGTTGTATTGATCCTAAGATAGTGGATAGATTACATTTGGAGAAAAGTAAACTTGGAAAAGCAAGTTTGGTTCAGTTAGCCACTGGAACCAAAAGAAGAATCCATGATATGGTTAGAATTTGTTCCATTAGTCTTAATGGCATGAATACTATTATCGATCTAAATATCATACCATTGGGGTCTTATGATATTTTGATTGGAATGGATTGGTTGGATAAGCATCATGTTGTCCTAGATTGTCATAACAAGACATTTACATGTCTTGATGGAAATGGAAAACATAGCACTATGAAAGGAGTTCCAAGACCCATCTCTATAGGGGAGATTTCAGCCTTACAGCTAAAAAGATGTTTTAGGGAAGGATGTCAATTGTATGCAGCTCATGTGGAAGATCCAAATAATACAAAAGGGCTAAGCCTCGAATATTTCTCGGTACTACAGGAATTTGAGGACGTATTCCAAGAAATACCCGGATTGCCACTAGGAAGGTAGATAGATTTCTCAATTGATTTAGTGCCAAGAGTTGCTCCAGTGTCAAAAACACCTTATAGAATGAGCACACCAAAGTTAAAAGAATTACAAATGCAGTTGGAGGAATTGTTGAAGAAAGGGTACATGTGTCCAAGTGTTCCACCTTGGGGAGCACCAGTACTTTTTGTCAAAAAAAAGGATGTAACCTTGAGGCTGTGTATTGACTTTCGACAGCTGAACAAGTACACTATAAAGAACAAGTATCCTCTACCCTGAATTGATGACCTCTTTGATCAGGTAAGAGGAGAAAAGATATTCTCAAAGATTGACTTGAGGGCAGGATACCATCAGGTAAGAATCAAGGAAGAAGACATTCATAAGACAGCCTTTAGGACCAGGTATGGGCATTATGAATTTGTAGTAGTGCCATTTGGACTAACCAATGCACCAKCTTTCTTCATATGCTTAATGAATGGCATATTCAGAAACTATTTGGATAAGTTTGTCATAGTATTCCTGGATGACATACTTATCTATTCTAATTCTAAAGAGGAGCGTGAACATCACTTAAGACTGGTGTTGAAAGTATTGAGAGAACATCAGTTATATGCCAAGTTGAGTAAGTGTTATTTTTATCAAAAGCAGATCCATTACTTGGGACACATTATTTCAGAGCAGGGCATAGCAGTAGATCCAGAGAAGATCGAAGCCATTAGAGGATGGCCAACACCCAGAAATGTGTCAGACGTCAGATGTTTTATGGGATTAAATGGCCACTACAGAAGGTTCATAGTAGGGTTCTCTAAGATTGTTCATCCCATCACTTCTTTGCAAAAGAAGGGAACTAAATTTTAATGGACAATCAAGTGTGAAAATAATTTTAATCTATTGAAGGAATTACTTACTAGTGCACCTATGTTAAATATTGTTGACCCAAATGAAAGTTTTCTGGTATGTACAGATGCATGTAAGGAAGGACTTGGGGGAGTCCTCATGCAAAATGGACATGCCATTGGATATGAGTCTAGAAAACTTAAGGAACATGAGAGGAACTATTCCACCCACGACTTGGAACTTGTTACCATTGTTCAGGCCTTGAGGATGTGGAGGCATTATCTCATGGGGGATAAATTTGAATTAAGGACAAACCACATTGGCCTGAAGTATCTTTTTGAATAGCTGACCCTAAATGCCAGGCAAACAACATGGCTGGAAGTTTTAAGTGAATATGACTTCGATATCAAGCATATCAAGGGCAAGGAGAATAAAGTTTTTGATGCACTTAGTAGAAGAGTGCATACCATGCATGCTATTGCTGTCAGTATGCATCAGTCAGACTTGAAGAGAAGAATTTTAGATGGTCTTGTTACACACCAACATTACCTACAGGTAAAGGAAAGCTTACAGCAAGGAGATGTACAACAGAAAATAAAGGAGTATGAGATAAAGGAAGACGGATTACTCATGCATAAAAATAGAATCTGTGTTCCTAGTTCTTGAGAGATGAGGAATTTGGTACTGAAGGAAATGCATGATGTCCCTTATGTTGGACATCTCAGTTACCAGAAAACAATTACAGCAGTAAGAAGCCAGTTCTTTTGGCCAGGAATGAAGAAGGATGTTGTTGATTACATCGCTCAATGTATGGAATGTTAGAAGGTGAAGGCTGAGCATAGGCACCCAGTGGGTTTACTGGAGCCATTGCCAATCCCAGAGAAGAAATGGGAAGTGATCACCATGGATTTCATCACGGGATTACCCAGAACGAATAAGCAACATGATTCAATCATGGTGGTGGTTGACAAATTAACAAAGGTTGTTCATTTTGTGTCTGTGAAGACAATGCATACAACGGATAATATTGCAGAAATTTTCATGAAGGAATTTTCTAGGTTGCATGGGATACTTAGGACAATCATATCAAACAGAGATACGAATTTTACCTCCAATTTCTGGAGGGGATTGTTTAAAGGATTTGGCACAAATCTAAACTTTATCACCGTTTATCATCCCCGGACAGATGGGAAAATAGAGAGAGTCAATCGAATAATTGAAGATATGCTGAGAATGTATGTGATGGATAAGCCATCTAAGTGGGAAGATTACTTACACTTGGTTGAGTTTGCATATAATAATGGGTATCAAGCTTCATTAAGAATGAGCCCATTTGAAGCCTTGTATGGTAGGAAATGTGATACTCCAGTAAGCTAGGACAACCCAACAGATAGAGTGGTACTTGGGCCGAAGTTGCTCAAGGACATGGAAGACCAAGTAGTCAAGATCAAGTAGAATTTAAAGGCAGCTTAGGATAGACAGAAAGTTTATGCAAACAAGAACAGGACAGCTAGAGAATTTAAATTAAAGGAGCATGTACTTTTGAAAGTGAAGCCCAAGAAAAGATCATTGAAATTGGGTAGTTGTACAAAGTTGGTAGCCAGATTTTATGGTCCATTTGAAAATTGGACAGAATAGGGTCAGTTGCATACATGCTTGCATTGCCTGCTTCCATGAATGTGCATAATGTATTTCATGTATCTATACTAAGGAAATATGTACATGACCCTAACCATGTTATTGATTGGCATCTGATTCAGGTAGAGATGGAGGGAGACTTTCAGGTTCAGCCAGTATGGGTATTGGACAGAAAGGTAAAAATGCTCCGGAATCGAGTTATAGAGCTGGTGAAAGTTCAGTGGACCTGCTACGGTCCTGAAGATGCTACCTGGGAGCATGAAGATGCCATGCAGGCAGAGTACCTGCAGATTTTTGAATAAATTTGAGATTTTGATCTCTATTTTGTATATGCACTGAGGAAAGTACCAAAATAAGGGGGAGGGGATGTAACACCCCAGATTTTGAACCCCCATTTTAAATAATGTATTGTTACAATGCTGAGAGGCCAGGGTGCCCAAACAATTATTAAAAGGCTAGTGTGCCCAAGACATGTAATGTTTTTATCATTATTAATAATAAATACACCGTTGGTTGCTAGACGGACAAGGACTAGAGTTATAGGGGGCTATGATTGCATAAGAGAGGGGGCTTGAGGGGCTAAGTGTTATTCATATGTTAATTACCCTTTTCTCCTAAGGGAGGGGATCGGTTACGTGAGCTTCTTGGGGAAGGCCAGGAGGTTCTTGATTCCCCGCGATTTTACTTAAACACGCCTATTGTCTGATGGGGGGGTTCGACTGATGGCTTGTTTGATGATTTCCTATATGTTCATTTGTTTCCATTCATGCACTTTCATGCACCCATTTACCCATTCATTTATCCATCCTCATCCACGTCTTGGTTGGGGAAAGGGAACCAAACTGCTGAAGATTAGCCATGAGATAGTTGGTTGTAGTGGTCGTTGGTGTGATCCAGCCCTGATTTGAGGCATGCATGTCTGAGATGCGTTGGCTTGTGTCTAGCGTTGCTCACATCTACAAGTCCTGAGGGTTCCAGCATTGAGATTCTGGACCAGTTGCGTTGGAGCTCGAATAAGGAGAAGGATTGCCTGAGGGATTGCGTGGCAGAGACGGGTGGAGGTCCGTTCTCTCGGGTGGTGAAAGCTAGGTAGAAGAGAGTTGGGTACTTGGATTGCTGTGAGAGCTGGGAAGCTTGTGAGAGCTTGGGTGCTAACTGGTTTGGGAAGCCAAGTAACACTCTGGAAACATCCTTGTGGATTCATAACCCTAGCTTGGGGGTGACGTTGTTGTTGAGATTTGGAACAATAGTGTCTACATTTGGGTGGAACATCCTTGGTCTGCAGCTAGTTAGTGTCATCTTTCATAAAGATAAGTGCTCTTTGTTATGGTATCAATTGCATGTATATGAATGTATTCCCATTGTATATTTAATCCTCATTTAATTGAATCTTTAGACTATGCATGTTTGTTGACTATTGATGTGCATGTCGTTAAAGTCTTTCCTTTTATGCATCCTTAAATTTTAAAAAGGTATCGGTAAGAGAACGAAGTCCAAGGACGGGCTTGAAGGTAGCGTACCCTGCCCTGTGGGTGGCTATGTATCTTACAGTGGTGGGGAAATTCATGTTTGAGAATGATTCCATGGCCATCTAACTCAAACTCAGGAATTTCTTGGCATGTGAAGCTTCTAAGGGCCATTCAAACTTGAATTTGAGCACAAAACCCTATAATGGTAATAAGAGCAGTAACAGAATGGGAAGCACATAGGAACCAGAGTGTAAGAGACGCCATAACAATTATATTTCTCCCCTTCTCTGGAAGTATCCCCTACTTCATTCTTTTGAAGAAGAAAAAAGTGAATATTACTTATTTTTACTTTCTTTATTAATCTTTTGGGAGCTTCTCGAGGATTTCAACCATGGACTTAGTATTACCCTTCTTCTTGAGGCTTACCTTGCCCTAGTTTGGAATTTTCTTCTCTCTTTTCTTTTGAGCACTCCCTTGTTGTGTTCATTGATGTGAAAATATCACCAAATTTCTAATACTTGGAAATGTCATTGTTATTGCAATTGCAATCCTCTAATTGAGAAGACACAAAGAAGAACAAGGCACACCAACTTTCTAATACTTAGAAACACCATTTCTACTGCAATTGCAAACCTTGAGCAGAGAAGACAGAAAGAATAAGAATAAGGTGGGCACAACCATGCTTAAGAAGGATGGCATGGCCATCTGACTTGAACTTGAGGCTT
Source organism: Picea mariana (assembly GCA_032191745.1). NCBI lineage: Eukaryota > Viridiplantae > Streptophyta > Pinopsida > Pinales > Pinaceae > Picea > Picea mariana. Next base: position 217,178 of record JASDQU010738077.1, on the reverse strand, counting down.
TCTCGAGATTTGAAGCTTTTGAAAGCCATTCGAGCTTAAATTTGAGCTCAAAACCCTATAACAATAGTAAGAGCAGTAGTAGAATGAGAAGCATTGAAGAACTATAGTGCAATAGACGCTATAACAATTATATTTCTCCTCTTCTCAATAAGTAGTCCCTGCTTCCCTATTCCAAAGAAAAGAGGTAAAGAATACTTCTTATTTTTTTCTTTCTTTGTTCATTTTTAAGGGCTTCTCAAAGGTTTGAATCATGGACTTAGTATTACCCTGCTTCTCAAGGGTTTAAATCATGGACTTAGTATTACCCTACTTCTCAAGGGCTTGAATCATGGACTTAGTATTACCCTGCTTCTCGAGGGTTTGAATCATAGACTTAGTATTACCCTGCTTCTCAAGGGCTACTAATTCTTCTTTTTTTCCTTGTCTTACTGGCTCGTTCATCTTGATTTTAGATTTAGGAGGGAAATATTTTATGTAGTTCTTGTTTTATTGATTATGCATGCATGCACCAATCATGTTGACCACTTATGATCATGTGTAATGCTTATGTGTCCTTCTACAATTTCTAGGACATGGCATTGTTGAAAATGGTTCAGGTAGAATGCCATATCCATACCATAGGTGCAATCAAATCTACAATACCAATATGTAGTTTTTGAAGTCTGTCATTGGTTTCAACTCTAAAAAATCTATGTTATCAAGTGAGATGGCAAACCTAAGGCTATGCATTTTGATAATATCACAGTTAGGTTGAACAAACTCAACTATTGACTCAACTCTAATCACTATGACCCTATACTTGTTGCACACAAACCTACAATAAGGTCACTATGAATGAGCTTGATGAGTTGGATACTAAGACTACTGCTTCCATCACCACAAACCATGTAGACTTTGTTTTGGTAAGTAAAATATTCCCTATTTATATATATCTTTTGATTTGAATGGTTTTCACATACACTAAAATCATGATTGTCGAAAATATTTATTGATTTCCATGTTTTATTGTTTTCTAGATGTCGGTCATAGTTAGCTACCAGGATTGTTGTCTTGAACGTCCATAAAAACAACAAGAAATCATCTTTCTAAATGTGAGTTGTCTTGTATACATGTGCATTTAGTACATTTATAACCCTTTATATAGTGTAAACTATTTGTAGTTTGGGTAATTGGTGTTGATTATGTTTGTAAGTTCTTTGATTTATACTATCAATTTTTACTTGGACAAGGTTTTTATGTGTTTTAGTAATTTAGTGAGATTGTTCAAGTAGAGTTTCCAGTGTTGTTTATGAAGGGTCTCTGGATTTAAAACAATGTGTTTTGATTTATTGTATAAATATGGCTTGTGAATTATTGTCATGAAAATCTTTTTGGGTGTGTTCTAATCTTCTATTTCATATTTTATATTTGGTGCAATTAAGTGGTTGATTCCTTTTCTATATGATAGATGATAGCATTGAAGATATTTATGATACCCTGAATCCTAATATTTATGATACCAGCATTGAAAGTATTTATGGTTTCTAACTTCCACTATTTGAAAGTTTTAGTTTGGTCTATTGAGAGTTATGTTGATTGCTTGCCACTGTAGCCTTGATTGATGCAATTTTGTGACAGATTAACATCAATAGTGCCTCGAAACTTGAATAAAATAATAATTGTGAACTACTATCTAGTAGAAACTGCAAAACAATCAAATACACACTATAGACCTATTGGGATTGGTCTTAAGGGCCTTGCTAGTATATTTATCTTGCTAAGCAACTAATAAAGCAAAGAAATCCCTTGAGCCAAAACCTGGCAGGCGAGATTTTAAGATCTTGGCTAAAATGAAAACATCAAGTAACACCTTATAAATGGAAATTCCATGAGCTTCATGAACAACCTTGTCTATGCCTCTGATGGGTTTGTTGTTATAATTGTTTGTCAGTTGTCCTTTTAGCAACATTATTTTGTAGGACAATTTAGCTTGTTGCTTGTCCAATTATTCCAGGTTGAAATGTTACTTTGTTTGTGATCATGATATGTGCTAGGACAATTTAGCTTGTTGTTTGTCCAATGAGTCTAGGTTGAAATGTTACATTGCTAATGATCATGATATGTGCTACAATTGTGATTTATGTAGATTATATTGAAATAACACAACTTCTTAATTAGATGCTTGTCAATGACCCTTAACAACATTTCATACAAATACAACAAGTAGTAACAAAGCAGACCCTAGGATGCTTGATATTTGGTTTGTAGAAGCTTGAGCTATAAATTTTTCTTTGTAGCTTCATCATGTGCCTGATGAGAGTATAAGTACAAGTAACCACCAAAATCAATTTTCAAAAATAATCTAAGGCTTAGGGGGTTTATGCCATTGGACAAGTATGTGAATGCTAGTTATTATCAAAAGCAATGAATTCCTGAATTTTGGTTGAAGAATTATGAATCGGTAATTGCATGGTGTTACTACTCTCTATATGTTTCAAACAATTCTTGCAGTTATATCTTGTAATAAACATAAGAATACAAAGGTATTTGTCAGCTTTAGGAAGCTCAAATACATATATTTCAATGAGGTATTGGTTATAGTTATATTGGCTAAGTTGACAAATCATGGTATTCGATTTCAATATTTCAACAAGGTTTTAGTATGATGGTATATGTTTTTTTTTCCCTAACTATGATTTGTGCATTTGGACCTTTTAAATAATTTTTATTATATATATATATATATATATATATATATATATATATATATATATATATATATATATATATATATATATATATATATAATGTAAAACATACATATTTTATTGTTAGGATATAGACATAGTTGGCTTGGGCTTCAAATGTATAATACTTTGATTTTATATATCATTAACTTTAAAATTTAAAAATTCAAAGCATTACATTCATTTCCATCTCCTTTATACTTTGACTTGAATAGTATTATGCATTTGTTTCAAACTACTAACTCAAATGATAGGGACTAAGTTTTTTTTTTTCCAATAAAAAAATTCTCTTATATATTGATATAATATTTTCCAAATACAGTCATACAAACTCATGTCATATAAAACTATTTTGGTGGTGCATCATGCTCCCATCCAACATAGGGCCAAAGAGAAAACAAAAATTGTGTGTAATAAGGCCTCCAAAAAACATAAACCCGAGCAGCCCAAGACCCAGAAACCACAATTGCAAAGATACCATATTCTTTTCCCCAACCTAGACACAAAATAAACCTCAAAAAAGGTTTATATACATGCTTGTGCCCTCATGCCCCTCTTCTAGCTATGAATAATAGATTTTTCCTTCCAGGTTCTGAAAGGCCTTCTTTGATAAGACAACTGCTTGCTTATTGTGTTCTTTAAAAATGTGGGTAAAGCATAAAGATATGAAGGATTGACATAGTTCTTTGATCCTGTCCTTCTAGCACTCAAGAGAGATAACCTACAAATTTCCTTTTTGGTTTAGCCAATCGATAATGATCTTGGAGTCCCCGAATACTTGTATATTTGGGATGTGAAGTCGAGAAGTGATAGATGGTAAGGCCCAAACACCCAAAAGCTCAGCCTTGGTGTTAGTACTCGTCCCACAATTGTAAGTCCACTGAAAAACAGTAAGGTCATTGATCATGATGACATCCCCAGCTCCAAATTTTTGTCCTTGTAACTGAGTTGATCCGTCAAACCAACCAGTAGAAATGTCATCCTTTAATATCAGGGGTAATCACCTAGGAACCACCGCAAGTTGTAAAGTATTTGAATTGTCCAACCAGCTGAGAGTCCTACGGAAGACTGAGTGGACAGAAGAACTACGACTCTCAAAGGTGATTTTGTTACGTTCTATCCACACCTACCAGCAAATGAGAGATGGTAGTGAAGGACAAAATTTGTGCATCCTTTGCAACAAGAGGTCACTGTGAGACCCATCCAAACAATATTTAAGTTTAAAGCACTTAAAATCAAATTCTTAGCCTACTGAGTAAAGATACATTGAACCATCAGGTGCAAGATCGTCTTGGGATTTTTGAACCAAAGAGAGCAAATGCTTGGACCAGACCACCCTTTATGTTGTAAATTGTCCCAAGTTAAAATCTCGTTCTCCTGAATTAACCACATAAAAAATTTCAGTTTTGGAGCAAGATCCCAATCCCATAGGTTCTGTCACCAACCGCAAATTTTTGGAGACCAAAGTTTAGAGGCCAGAGCATTGTAGACATTCCTCATTGTAATAAATCTTGATCCATCACCCCCATTCCATCTAAGTAAATCTGACCTATCGATCAACTGAATACCCGCGCATGTTGAAGCCCTATAATACATCCACCATTTCGTAGCCAAAACACCTGAGAGTCTCAACTTTGCACTCGTCTTCCACAGAGATAAAGAATCCCCCAACCGATATGCTCTTATGGCCTGATAGAGATAGTGTATATTTTGTTGCCTGATAGAAGTGATGAGCTCAGGCGAAATAAGGGAGTTTGATTCCAAACCCAGGATCTCATCCTTGCCAATGAGAACCGACTGACCAAACCCAGGACAGCAACTCAACCAGTAGGTAATTAAGTCCAATGACCTGACCATATTCCTCCAGGTGTTGGGTGCATTTTGAGTCCCATGTGGGCCATCGCTCAACCAAGTTACCGCCAAAGTATAGGGAATATATTTATCCTTTATTACCTTATGCCAAATTCCATCCTTCATCAAACAACGCCACAAGTTATTTGTCGCCAGCGCACTACCAAACAAATGAATATTCCTAACTCCCTAGCCTCCATAGGACTTGGTTTTAGATATGTTCTCCCACTTACAGAGATGTAGACATTCCTTTGCACCATTACGAGACCAAAGAAAATTATACATCATCTTCCTGATCATGTTAAGGATAGAAACATGAATGATGGCCATTGCCAACCAATAAACTGGCAGGCTCTCGAGTACCGGCTTTAGGAAAAAAAATCACCCACGTAAACAGAGCCACTTGTGACACCAAAGACCAATCGTTTTTTCAAACTTCATGATCAGCCATCGCCAGTCTTCAATCTTGTAGCTAGACAACTTGAGATAAAAGCTGAGGTATATGAAGCCTACAAATAAATCCTCAACTTTCAAAGGGAAAATATCTTTGTACTGGGATAAATCCTCCCGTGGGACCCATGAAATATGTAAAGTAGACTTGTGAGAGTTAATGATCAGGCCCGAGGCATGACAAAAGGATGAAAGAATGATATCAATCACTTTCCATTCTTGTACAGAATACTCGGTCATGATAAGAACATCATCCACGAAAAAAATATTTAAAATCTTTATCAGCCTTGAAACCTTCACCCTCGATAGTTTCCTTTCGAATTGTGCATGCTTGAGAAGGAGACTAAGTCCTTCCATTACTAAAATGAAAAGCAAATGGGACAAGAGGCAGCCTTGTCTTAACCCTCTCCCGCTCTGGAAGAAAGGTATAGCTTCGCCATTAATCAACACTGCAAAGGAAGTTGAACTGACACAACTCATAATCCAATTTGTCAACAAAAGTCCAAAGCCCGTTTAAAGAAGGATCATCCTAAGATAATCCCAACTAAAACAGTCATATGACTTCTACAAATCAAGATTTAATATGATTGTCTTCGATTTTTTCACCTTGATAATGTGAAGGCATTCCTGAGTTGTACCTACCACGTCCAGAATATGTCTTACTTTTAAGAAACCCAGTTGCTCTCCTGAGAGTGACCTGGATAGAATCAATTTAATCCTGGAAGCCAAGAGTTTTGAAATGATTTTATAAACCAGATTGTAGAGGGCTATAGGTCTGAAGTCCCAAAAGGTATAAGACTTGTTTACTTTGGGAATGAGTACCGGGAAGGTCGAGTTTAGGGACTTATTAACCTCACCACTTCTCCTTGATTCCTCCACTGCCTCTAGGAGGCCATCTCCAACCAGGTCGAAAAGGACAAAAAAAATTCGACCATCCACCCATCCGGCCCAGACTCTTGTCCTTGGCAAAACTCTTAAGGACAGCTTGAATTTCTAGTTTATAACTGTTGAAGTTTTTACTTATACAACTAGCAATTATGGTTCTTCTTTATTATTACAATCATTTAGCACATTAGTTGTATAAATAAGATCACTGAAAGAGAGGCAATCACAGAAACAATAGAGATGCACAGATTATCCTGGGAAACCCTCATGGGGGAGAAAACCCAACAAAAACTTCCTCAATATAGATAGACCAAAGACCAAACATAAGATCCCCCTTTACTCTTTCACTAGGAAGGGTAGCACACAACTTAACCAAGAAATACCAATAGATAGACCAGAAACTGTCCTTGACATCACCCCTAGTTGCAGTAGGTTCTCCTCCAAGACTTGCACACTACAAAGTTGAGTGTGTGTGTGTGTCAAAATGAGGCACTGGCCTCTCCTATAAACAGTTTCTGGACAACCTATAATTAGGTATGGGCCAACCTATCACTTTACCCTCTTAATTTACAATTCACTGTCAAGGCACAATAGGGATGACTTTTACTAAGGCACAGCAGGGTCTAATTAAATATAATATAATAATATTATTCAACTCTCCCTCAACTAGAATATTCTTCGAAGTTACAATATTTCAACACTCCCCCTTAACAAGAAGGGTATTCTACTGACAACATTAATAACAATTGACTGGACTCAATACATCATCAAGAGGAAGGGACATCGTCATCAGTAGCAGGAACATTGTCGATCATATCTATATGTCATCGAAAGTTTTTCTCATCATCAACACCAGTAGAAACTGAACATCATCATCATCTGCAGCACGAAGTTGGAGTAACATCATCAACAACARCAGCATGAAGCTGGAACATCAACATAAATAGCATGAAGTTGGAATAACAACATCAACAACACRAAGCTAGAACAACATCATCAACAACATGAAGTTGGAACATCAACATCAACAACATGAAGTTGGAACAACAACATCATCAACAACACAAAGCTGGAATAACATCAACAACAACATGAAGTTGRAACATCAACACTTATATGTGGCAACAGAATGTGGGAGGTGCATTAACAACAACATTTGTGGTACTCTTACAGATCATCCATACCGAACCTTCGGGATCTGCACAGGAATCATAAGATTCACTATGTTAAAAAAATCCTAACAAGATATTGCGTGGTACTCTGACAAAGTGATGCAGGAGCATCGCAAGCAGCTAGCCAAGAAGACAGCTGGAAAGTGCAACATACATTTTACATGTTTTGGAAATGTTTTTGAAGCATTAATGTAATGGTTAAAGGGAAGCGTACTTGCGTATTGTAAACAGATCATGAGCGATTCGCTCTTATCTGTAGGAGGTAGAGGCATTTATGCATAGTTAATGAAAGTAGGTAGATTTAAATTCCAGATTAGATAGTTTTAGGAACAGGAGGGAAAACGACTATAGACACCCTCATCTTTGTATCATTGTATCAATCAAAATTAGATCAATTAAGCACATGAGCATAGAGAAGAAGAGAGTTGTAGCAGAAGAGTTGTAGAGGAGAACCCATGTACAGAAGCTTGAATTAATATATGAAGCTTTGATTCAGATTCATGGTGTTATAATGTTTTCTGTGTATACATGTTGAATGGTCTGTTTACAGTTTCTTACTCTCTTTGACATGCATTTGGTATTATGCTGTGTGTGTATGTATGATTTCATGTTGAATGTTTGAAGTCTGAGAGAGACAGGAAATGAGTTTCAATTCTTTCTCATCCTGAGTGAGAAGTTCCTGCAAGGAGTGCAGTGAAACGTCTGCAAGGAGTGCGTTGACGAAGATTCAGAGTTTATCTCTAAAAGCTCAGGAGGGATATCATTGTTCTCGTTTTAGCAGAAGTGAAAGACAAGCACAGAAGCCGTGCAAGGAGTGCGCAGTTTGTTGGAAGTCTTAGGACTTACCAACTAAGGTTGAGAGATTGAAGGACTGTTGTTGCAGAAGGTGCACAAAGTCGAGAGTTCAAATACGCAACAGTATTTGGAGGTCTGCTGCAAGGAGTGTGAGCAGAGGCCCTTTTTCGAGACTTGAATTTATCAAGGAAGCTTAGAAGGGGTAGTGCCTTTGAAGTATTCAAAGGGAGGCGAAGTGAAGTTGCTTTGCAGAAGGGAGGTCACAGCGAGGGGACATTAGTTCATTTCACAAAGGTTCTTGAGGGAAGAATCAGACGGTCGAAATTCTCTGTGGAGAATCCCCGAAATAGCGAGGATCGTAGGATCCAGGAGAGCTGGGGGGAAGTTAAGCGATTAGAGGAATCCATCCTTCGAGAGGTAGCATCCAATATGGACCGTTGATCGTGACTGTTAGACCATCGTGATCATTTCGACATTTTGGGAGTTGTAAGTCCAAAGTGTGGACGAAACCCTTGGTCGCTCGAATTCCCGAAGCGCGAAGTGGATTATCGCGTGTGAAGGCGAAAAACAAAAATTTTGGCGTATTGGAATTTCGAAGTTCGGCATTTCGGAGGTCCTGAGGACAAGTGATCGGGACATAGTGGAGTGAAAGATCCGAAGTTGCAAGTCGCAACAAAACTTGATGTGAATTTCAGGATTTCTGAAAATCGGGGTTCGGAATACCGGAAGTCTTGACGACAAGGAGTCAGGGGGCCTTTGTATTGAAAAACCCGGAGTTACGAAACCCGAAAAATCCTTGAAGTGGCATTTCGGCACTTCGGGGATCGAAGTTTCGGCTTTCATGTTGACAAAGTTTCAGGACACTTCACATTAGGAATCCCGAAGTTGCAAAACGCAAAATATTTGTGAAGGTGTTTCGGTATTTCGGTGTTGCAGAATTCGAGAATTCGAGATCTGTGGTGACAAGTGTTTTGGGATCGAGAGTCTCGGACTCCCGGTACCCGAAAACCCGAAATCACGTGGGTTGTCGGATCAGGATGGTGACAGTCGTCTGTTGATTCTGTATAGCTGCCATTTCGGAGTTTGAAACTTCGAAAGGACAGAGGAAATAGTGACAGGAGGATAGCTCAAGTTCCGAAAGCCGGGAAAGTTGACAAGTGGCAGGAATCCACGTCAGAGATCGAGGACAGTTGAGAGGACAGGTGGTGATTTTTTATCAAAAGTCGGAGTCAGACTACGTTGACTGTTCTAGGGTTCGGGGATTGGAGAGTCAGGAAACCTCACAACAGGATTCGCGAAATCGCAAAGTCCGAAAAGGCGAAAAACCCGGTGAGGAGCCAAAGATTGATGAACGTGTCGGGATTCAGAAATTCGGCACTTTAGGAGACAAGAGGTCAGAGTTCCTTGTTCTGGAATTCCTGAAGTTGTGAAACCCGATACAGGAGCAGAGGAGGACGCAGTCAGAGATTTTGGCGTTTCGGCATTGCGGGTTTCGGCAAGTGGAAGAGTCGAAAATCTCAACATCAGGGATCGCAAAACCCCGAAACCCGAAGTCCTTTGTGGCTTGAACAAAAGGATTGGTTAACCCTCAGTGTGGTTGTGTTGAAGATCCTGAGCGAATCTCAACCCGAGGGCAGGGGGTCTACACCAGTTGTGGTATCAGAGCACATAACAATTTCTTTGCTTTCTGTAGCGGAGAAAAGAGAAATTTATCAGCCATGTCGCCGAGAAGAAGAGATAGACCAATGCCTGATCCAGCAGTGGAAAGGGAAATGTGTGAACTACATGCCAGGCTTGATGCCATGGAGACAGCACAGAGGTGCACAGTCGACGCTGGGGATATCAGCGAGGCTGACAGTGAAAATGAAGCTGGACATGAAGGAGAAGAAGTCACAGTCGAGGATGCAGCAGATGAATGCCTATACAGGGTTGTTGCAAGGATAGGTGCCAAGGCAAAAACGGAGATTCCCATGTATGAAGGAAACCTGGACGTTGAAGAGCTTCTAGACTGGATTAGAGCTCTGGATAAATATTTTGACTATGAGGATGTCGAGGAAGACAAGAAGGTCAAGCATGTTGTCACAAGACTAAAAGAGCATGCAACATTATGGTGGGATGAATTGCAAGCTGACAGATGCTGCAAAGGCAAGCAGAAAATCAAGAGTTGGGATAGAATGGCTGTGAATATGAAAGCCAAATTCATGCCCAAGGATTATCAAATTACTATGTTTTGGAGGATGCAGAACTTGAGACAGTGAAAGAGTACACTAAAGAGTTATACAAGGTCAACATCAGGGCAGGTCATCGGGAGAGCGATGCTGAAAAGGTTGCCAGGTACATGAATGGTTTGCGGTATGACATTTAGGATGAGATGAGCATGATGAGCCTTCGAAATGTGGAGGATGCTTATCATATGGCTCTGAAAGTTGAAGAGAAGCTGAGCCGAAAGCAAGGTCAGAGAGGTCGAGGCAGAAGTCAAGCCAGAGGCAAAACAATTGCCCAAGACAGAAATCAAAAACCTAAAGAAGAGTGGAAGAAACCTCAAACTCAAACTGAGAGATGTGGAAGCTCACAGAGAGGAATGTATGCTGATAGAAATACTTTTCCTTGAACCAGAGGAAGAAGAAGAGGCAGAGGTGGAGAAATAAAATGCTTTACCTCTGGAAAAAACGGACATAAATCTTACGAGTGTCCAGACAGAAAGAAAGAAGGAGGTGAAACTCACATTGCCGAAACACAAGAATGAAATGTTGAGGTAGAAGATGCTGAGGGCGGAAGATCCTTGATGATGAGGAAAGTTCTCTTAACGCCAGAGAAGGAGGCAGAGAACCCAGCCCAAAGGAACAGACTTTTTCGGACTTCTTGCAAGACCAAAGACAGGGTATGCAAAGTCATCGTGGACAGTGGTAGCATAGACAATCTCGTTTCTACATAGATGGTAGAAAAGCTGGAGCTGGAGACTATTGACCATCCAAGCCCATACAGAGTTTCGTGGTTACAAAAAGGACATCAGGTAAATGTCACTAAACAATGTTTAGTTGAATTTAAAATAGGAGGATATAAGGATGAAATACTATGTGATGTCATTCCCATGGATGTTTGTCTTCTATTATTGGGTAGACCGTGGAAATATGACAGGAATGTGATTCATGATGGGAGAAAGAACACATGCACCCTATAGAAGAATGGGACAACTCACATGTTGTTGTCGATTAAGGATAAAGAAACGAAACCAGAAGTGAGCAACACTGTACTTCTCATGAGTGGGAAGGAACTTATTAAGGAGGTTAAGAAGAAGGAAGGTACACAATTCATTGTGGTCAGGAAGCCTAGAATTGTTTTAACCAATACAAGAGTGGATGATTTTCCAGAGGAAATCCAGAAGTTGCTCGAAGAGTTTGTTGATATAGTAGTGGACGAACTGCCTTGTTCGTTGCCACCGATCAGAAGTATAAGTCATCACATCGATTTTATACCTGGAGCTAGTTTACCAAATAAAGCAGCGTACAAATTGACGTCGTAGGAGAATGAAGAGGTCAAGAGACAAGTCCAAGATTTGATGGACAAAGGATTGATTAGAGAGAGCTTGAGTCCATGTGTTGTTCCAACAGTGCTTAGCCCAAAGAAAGTTGGAGGCTGGAGGATGTGCACAGACTAGAGGGAAATCAACAAGATTACCATCAGATATAGATTTCCATTACCAAGGATGGATGATTTGATGGATTTCTTGAGTGGAGCAAAGTTTTTTTCAAATATTGATTTGAAAAGCGGATATCATCAAATCCAAATGAGAGAAGGTGATGAATGGAAGACAACATTCATGAAGGGTTGTATGAATGGCTTGTTATGTTGTTTGGCTTAACAAATGCGCCTAGTACTTTCATGAGATTGATGAATGAAGTCCTGAAAGATTTCATAGGGAAATTCGTCATTGTGTATATTGATGATATATTGATTTTCAGCAAAACAGAAGCAGAACACTTGAAGCATTTAGCTACAGTGATGAGGAGATTGCAGCAAGAGAAATTGTTGATAAATGTGAAGAAATCAACATTTATGAGGACAGAACTCATTTATTTGGGTTTTGTTATCTCTGCAAATGAGTTGAAGATGGATCCAGATAATGTAGAGGCGATTAAGAATTGGCCATCGCCGGGAAGTGTATTTAAGGTTCGAAGCTTCCATGGATTAGCTAGTTTCTATAGGAAATTGATCCAAAATTTTAGTGGGATTAGCGCACCGATGATGGATATGGTGAAGAAAAGACACAAATCTTTTCATTGGATAGAGGAAGCAGAAAAAAGTTTCAACTTGCTGAAGAAAAAGATTATTGAACAGCCAATTTTGGTGTTGGCAGATTTCAGTAAGACATTTTAGGTCAAATGTGACGCTAGTGGATTTGCAATTGGAGCGGTCTTAAGTCAAGATGACAGACCAATCGCATACTTCAGTGAGAAACTGAATGAAGCAAAGGTTAAGTACTCAACATATGACAAAGAATTCTATGTAGTCATACAAGCGCTGAAGAAATGGAGACATTATTTGGTTCCTAAAGAGTTTGTTTTGTACAGTGACAATCATGCCTTGCAATTCGTGACTCAACAGGAGAAGTTGAACCAAAGACATGTTAAATGGGTTGAATACATGCAGAATTTTACTTTTGTAATTAAACATATTTCTGGAACTGCTAACAAGGTTATTGATGCTTTGAGCAGGAAATGTTTGCTTATGCAGGAATTTAGAGTCAAAACTTTAGGTTTTGATCATCTCAAGAAAATGTACAGAGACGATCCAGATTTTAAAGAGGCGTATGAGGCATCTGAGAATCCAATTCTCAGGGACAGAAGCCAGTGGGCTGAATATATGATCCAAGATGGATTATTATTCAGGGGAAATCAGTTATGTATTCCAAAATGCTCCATGAGGGAGAATCTGCTGAAAGAAAAACATAGTGGAGGATTGATCGGACACTTCGATCATGATAAGATGTTCTAAAAACTGAATGGCTCATATTTTGGCCAGGGATGAGGACAGATGTCAAAATATTTGTGGACAAGTGTAGAATTTGTCAGCACACAAAGGGAAAAAGGCAGAACACAAGGTTATAGCAGCCATTACCCATACCTGAGAGGCCGCAGGATGCAGTAAGCATGGATTTTATGTTGGGGCTGCCAAGAACGCAAAGAGGATTTGATTCAATCTTTATGGTGGTAGACAGATTTTCAAAGATGGCACATTTTATACCATGTCAGAAAACCAGCGACGCAACTCATATTGCAAACCTGTTTTTCAAGGAAGTTGTCAGACTTCACGGCTTACCAAGAAGTATAGTTTCAGATCGAGACACCAAGTTCGTGGGACATTTCTGGAGGACTTTATGGAAGAAGYTGGGGACAAATTTGTCATTTAGATCAGCTTATCATCCTCAGACGGATGGRCAGACAGAAGTTGTCAACCAGAGCTTGAGAGATTTAATGATAAGCCTAATGACTGAACACCACAGTCAGTGGGATCACATTCTGCCACAGGCAGAATTTGCTTATAATGATTCGATCAATAGAAGCACAGGGCAGAGTCCATTCCAAATTGTATATAGAATGCATCCAAGGGGAGTTTCTGAATTAAAAGATATGGAACAAATTGAATTCAGAAGTGTT
>JASDQU010738077.1:135082-173874 GCA_032191745.1 Picea mariana | reverse complement strand
TTTCTGAATATATCAGTTGCTGAAATAAATGTAAGAACAGAAGTAAAGACACCAAGATGATACTCAAGATATATGAGACATAAAACAACCCTTTATTTCATTCCAATTCGCCAAAGAGTCATTGTCTTTACAAAACTTCACACAGAAATCTTGGACCAAGGTCAAACTTAGAAATTCCCGATGGAACATACAAAAGGACCTCTAACAGAAAACCAAAACTGAAATCTAAAAGTTGGATCAGCTTGCCACAGATTGCTACCCACTCGACTCTACACAATATCCTTTATCAGTCATGAAATTTAATTCACAAACAGACAAGTCTACACATACTATCAAAGATAGATCAACACCTCTGAAGAACAAGTATCTGAATGATTTGATTCAGCTTTGAATATTGTTGTCTATAATAAGACCATGCTATCACAAAAGAGAATGAGGCTATGATGAATATATGAATGAATGAAAACTGAACTATCATAAACTCAAGGAGCAAACCTTAGCATGCTTTGTGCTTCTCCCCTCCCTTGTTCCTCCCTTCCCTCTTGCCTTTAACAAATTAGAATTGGTTGAAGTAGTTGAACCAACTCATTAGTTAAGCTAACTAAAGACTCAACTACTCTAGTTAGGGGGAAAAGTAATAATCATAATAAGGGTCATAATTAAATAATAACTAGTAGATGGGACCCCTCGTGACTCCCTTTAGTTCATAGCCATCATAACAATTATAATATAACCATTACTTAAGCAAAACACACTTCCTTGTGTCTCCCATCAACATATTTACTTTTGGCAATCTTAGCTCATGAAATTTGAAATTATTTCAAAAATAATACCCATATATCCAAAATAAACCATGTTGTCCAAAAAAAAACCTGAAGTCAATCTGTCATTGCGGGGCTTGGAAAGGAGGCCTTTCAGGCCTAGGTCGGACTATTTCCTGCTCAATCCAATCAAAGAATCCTACATGAAACATTTGACCAAGATCTTTTGAATCAACATCAAAATGTATAGAGAACCTAGGCTTTCTTGGGCCTCGATTCCAATTACCTCTACCTCTATTTCCTCGATCATGGCTTCCTCGACTGGAAAAAACTCATCCTGCATATGTAATCGATTAGCAAATACTCTTTTAAATAGCCATGCATGACAACTCTTAAAAATACGAAATAGATTTGGCTCAGAATGTATCAGGCTCATGTAATCCAATCCATACAAATTGTTCTAATTTTAATCAATGAGTAGGGGGGTGAAAAATGTTCAGGGATATATGAGGGGTTTGTATTGAGCAAAAATATGATATAATGAAAGGGGAGAAGAAATGGTCACTGCTCAATGACAACAATAATAACCTGTAAATCAATCCAAAAAACCTTACTGCAATCCACTCAAGACACTGCCACTTCATCCACTTAACACAAAAAATTTCTTAGTTGTAATCAATATTAGAACAGGGAGTGAACAAAATGAATATGGGATATGTCAGGGGGTTGTAATTAGCGGAAAATGAGATAATGAGGGGAAAAAAAAATTGTTCATGATATTAATCAAGCAATCCATAACATATTTTGCAGTAAGAAAAATATGCATTAGCCAACAGTCATCATGATTGAAAACAATTACTGTGTACCTAACTAGTTCATTGTCCAATAATAAAATATCCAACACAGTGCCATCATTAGAGGTAAGTATTTCACACAACTTGTAAGATCTTTTGTTCCCTTTGTTCGCACATCCTGTATTTTATAACAGTCAACAACAACACTCATTTTCAATCTGTAATCATTAACATCCACCACTGCCATACATTTCTTCAATCCATATCTATATATGAAAGTAGTGTTTCCCAAAAATAATAATGAAGTCACTACTTCTATAATAGAGCCAATCAAGCTCTGTAATGATATTCGTTCCCATATATGTGTGTGTGTGTGTGTGTGTGTGTGTGATAGAAAGACCAAAATAATCAAAACCTCACATGCCATGCCTGAAAAGGAAATTAACTATACAACCAAGAGTCATCATTTAGACACAGGCTATGTAGAAGTAAATTTCTGAAACCATGTAACCATGCCTATTGTAAAACAAAACATCTTAATGCGACTTAAAAATCTGAGCCAAATATCCAACACGACTGCCATCAACAGAGATCAATTGCAATAAATAACGCACTTAAAACTCAGTGGGTATTGCAGATCATAAAAATAAGTCATCCATACTGCACACGGTGCACAATTGAGAGAATCCCACAGTGTAATATTTCCAGTAATCACATAACAACATATGACATGACATAACTCAAAAAATCATTCTGGGCTTTTTATTAAGTCGTTTGTGAGCGACCAGGCCGCGCATACTCAGGTTTATTTTACCAACAACAAAAGATGCAGTGGATATATCTAGTCCAATAATTTACTTTGCAACATCATCTACAGGACGCGACATGTGTGAACACACCAAATTCTTGTAACCACAACCATCAAACAAATCACCATAAGTGAAAAACTAGTGACTGTACATTAACAAACAATTTGCCACTGTGGTAAGAAAACAAGCAATCGACCGAACAAGCCATGGTCGTTGTGTATACCCACGGACCCAATCGAAACAGACAGAGGCCCTTCCATTAAACAATCGATTTCTTTGACATCAGGGTGGTGATTGTGACTTTTTAGAAGTGTAAATTGGTAATGCAAGGCTCGGGCTATTATCACAAAGGCAATGACGAAAAGTCATGCCAACCCGACTTCTATACGACCAACGGGTGAGACCGCATTCAAATCAAAAGGCCATAATAACTAGTAACCACTTGGCATGCAACTTCCAGTCTAGAGGGTTAAGGGTTTGCACAGTAGCCATCATAGGAGGAAAGGCACCAACCATAGTGAAACTTTGAGGTTAAAGTCATACGCACAAGGAGGACTATGACGCTTGTGAACGAGAGACAGTTCTTGACAAGGCCGAACAAGAAAACAGAGCTCTAGTTAAAAGAATCACGAAGACAACCAACCAGCCATGATTTATAAAAAACCCTTTTAACAAATGAGGTGGTAACAAAAGCTATCACCCGGGAAGACCACCAACTCCAATGAATTCAAACAATTATAAGCAGAACCATCCATTTTCCATTCGAAACCAAAATTCCACACAGTTGCAGCACTCAGGACAAGCACAAACCCACACAACTGAGCCAAAAATATTTCATAACCATAGTGAATTCAAGAATGTCCAAAAGAGACATACCTATTAATCGAAAACCTTAAGACGAGAGGTGCCCGAGTGGTTTTACCCTGCCAAAAATCCGAAGCGCAAACACAACAGCCCGATCAAACAATAGTTTGACTAGGGTGGTGGCCAACTGGAAGGGTAAAGGTGACGTGCAGTAAATGTAAGTTTCCTCCACCCATCTCACATTTACTCCATAGTACATGCCAACGAGGCCCCATTAACAACATTAATCAATCCATGCATCGAGAATATCAACCATTTAAACCACAACATAATCTGAGTTTCACATAACAATTCAACCATTCGCGTGGTTACTTTGCCAAATGGGCCACCCATGTTTATATTCCCAACATAGCTTAAAAATCGCTTGACCACTATAAAATCTAAACGAACCTGTATAGAATCATCACCCATGGCATGATCAACATCAATCTGAACCATAGCATAACCCTCGTATTATTACTTTGCCAAAATGCGCCTCCAAAATATCCACCGCATGCATATATATAAAAATGTAATCAGACATTTTTTCTTTTATAGCCATTTCTTTGTTATCTAAGGTCTAACAATAATCAATAACCACTTTATGCATGTAGTATTGCAGAGCTAGGTCTCTTTTGCATCGGATATAGTATTTTGCTTTTCCTCAAAATGCCTTTCTGCAATTTTCACTAACATATTTGTTGTGCAGGTGAGAGAAGAACGAATACCATAAATGAATATCAGGCGGTAGTATCATGAAGGAACAACATCCCAAAGCTTAACTCATATCAATGACAACCATATTCTCATCATCCATGTGAACCTTTGTAGCACATCATCATAACATTAAAAATGAACAGATCTGATCTTCAAAAGCTCAAGGGGGTCCCACCTACCAGCATTATTTAGTCTTATATAATAATAGGCTTTAGCAACACTTTGCGGGCGAAATTACGTTGACGTTTTCAATCGTCAACATACTGCAACTACAACTGCAACTGTAACTAATACTACAACCGATACTGTAATTGCAACTGCAACTTAGGGTTTTATGAGGAAAACTTGATTTCTCAAACTTCAAATTTCATAATTTTGATACAAGGACTAGATGTGCCCTCCTAGAGAAAGTTCCTAGGTGTGGTTACTTTCTCCAACGTCCTCCTCAAATAAGAAAACCGTCACACTTAGGGTTTATGCAGAAACCCTAATTTTGCAACAGCTGCAATACTGAAACTGAATCTTGGAGAGGGTGCATTAAAGCTAGCCACTTATTATAAGTTGTGAGTGGGTCTATTTGAGGCCTACTCTGATACCGTGTTGAATTTTTTACTTATACAACTAGCAGTTACAGTTCTTCTTTATTATAACAATCATTTACACAATAGTTGTATAAATAAGATCATTGAAAGAGAGGCAATCACAGAAATAATAAAGACACACAGATTATCCTGGGAAACCCTCACGGGGGAGAAAACCCAACAAAAACTTCCACAATATAGATAGACCAAAGACCGAACAAAAGATCCTCACTGTAACAAACCCGACCCCTAAATGCCCTTTTAAGGGGTGGGACATCATAATTTTGTTTTTCCTAACTATCTCAAATCTTAATTCCAGTATCTCCATTGGCTATTGCTCGCCACGAGTATTCTAACGGTCGCCACCACACTAAAATATGAGTTTTGGTTTGCAAGTTATTGCCTCCCAAAGTTATCTGGGCATTATTAGTTGGGGTCTTCGGTGTTCAATGTTGAACGACCCTTTTCTTATTGCACGCATGCTCCCCGAAGTTTTGAAATCTCTCCACTTGGACTTGGCCATTCAGTGATCGATGTTCGACATTCTACATTTCGGCATTCGACAATAGACAATCGACGTTGAACGTTTCGGCATTCGACAATCGACGATCGACGTTGAACGTCCCTCTACTATACTATGCCCCAAATCTTCCCAAGTCCCGAAGTCGCGATCTCCTAGTCGCATCACCAACCACATTGTCCAGGTGGGCACGAACCAGAGGCTGACACGCAATGAGGGCCAGGGGTGACATGTGTCCATATTAGGGGGTGACACATGTCATGCTCTAATAGGCATAAGGGGTCTGTGAATCATCCATATTTCGATGACACATGCCACCTTAGTTGCGGGTCCACGTCACCCTGGATGACGTCAGTGAGCCACGTGAACCCTAGACATATAGCCTTCTAACTTCTTTCAAATTTTACGGTCGGGGTTTGTCCACGTAGATCCAACGAACCACGACTCCCTTTACTTCGCAACTCTGGGCTTGGCAGCTTACCAACTCCTCACATCACGAATCCCTTGAAGATTCAAGTCTCCAGACTCTTGAATCTAGCGCCACGTGTCCTCTACCTGTCAACGATTGAGATTCACTTCGTCGTTCGCGACTTCGGGAGTTTTCACACTTTAAAGACTCTTGGCCAACTTCCTCAGGAGTACCAAGTCTTTGGACCATAGTATCTTCTACCACGTAGCCTCTCATCCAACGACTCTACTCTAATAGACAACATTTGATAGGGGACAAGAGGGGGCCACGTGTCACTTCCACGACACATTCCTGGTTGGTTCGGCAGTTAAGAGGGGTTCTCAATAGATTCCTTAGATCGACAGTTGAGAGGGATCCCAAAGGATTTGTGGATCGATGATCTACGTCGCTTTGTAAATTCGACATTCAGAAGTTTGGCGTGTATCTTCCAACTTCGTCGTCGGAGCTCCGAATCTTTGAACCACACCCGATTTATCGCTATGTGCACCTAGCATTGTCGGCCAAGATTTACTTTGGCTTGTAGAGCTCCGGGGAAAATCGCGTGTCCCTATGTCTTCACATTGTTACCGTCGAATACCTGAACTTTTGAATAGTCGTTGATCTATGGACACGTGTCCCTCTATTCCCAACGGTCTAGATTAACTTCGCGACTACAACATTAGGGATTTTTTGTGCTAGACCACCCCTATTCTCCCGAAATTGGACTTCATCGAAGTAATTAACGCTACCCCTTCCTAAGTCTGATCTAATGGTTGAGAGCGGTTGAGAGAGATTTCCACTGGATTCCCAGATCTACGATCCTCGTCAATTTGCGACTCTAGCCTTCAACTATTTTCGAGGGTTGTGGAGTCATAAGTCCCGAAGCCAAACTAGCTTCACTCCTTTCGGGCTTAGCGAGGGGTTCCAACCCAAGGTCATATGCGATCATATTGGGGTTTTGGCTACACTAAGCTCTTAGTCGAGACTTGATTAAGGCCATGGGTATGAGCCCTCGGTCACATGGGTGGAAAATCTAAAGGAAATGCCCTTCTCCCATAGAGTTGAACTTGACATTCCCGCAAAGGTAAACTAAAAAGGTCGGCATGACTTAGACGTTTCAGTTAATTGTACCCTGACATTTTTGTGGATTCACATCCCATAAACACATACATTCAATCATCGTATACAATGTATCACACAGAGTATGAAAATACTTATTAGAACTGGAGAATGTGAAGCGACTGTTGAAAGGGGTGCTTGTTTCCACCCAACCATAGGCACAACCACTCCTGACAGATTTACTGTTGGCCACCCCCGAGCTAGACCATGATTCTCTGAGAGAGATTCTTTCTCCTTGCTCCACGACAGTCAAGGACGAAGGTTACTCTCCTCCTCCCACAGGATCTTGGCAACCAATTTTCTCTACACCAAGTAAGGAGGTATGCGCGAGCACTTCCTCAGTCACTCGTCCGCCTCGTTTATCAGCTTGTAGCGAGACCATTCCCATGGCTTATTACAACCAAAAAGATCTTTCTTCTCAACTTTTATCTCAACTCTAGAGTAGAAAACATGCTCTCTTCTCTTCTGAAGATTGTTTTCTCTACTCTGCTTCCTTGCAGATCTGCCTCTGTCCCCCGAATTACTTCCTTTCTTTCCTTCCTCAACAAGGTTGCATGGGTCTGAGTCCCCAACTCATGGTCATGTCTGGAAGCCTTACAGATGGGTACCCTGCCCCATCTCCTCATTAACTCTTGAAGAGGGCCTTCCAACTACCAGCCTGACTGGTAATTCCTTTCTGGATCAGAGGACTATTGAGCAACTACACCTAGTAGGTACTGGTTTGGTGAGGGTCATCTCAACCATTCTTGGTTTCCCTCACCATCTCTCTCATAGCTTCCATGGTCTATCTTAGCAAACTCCCCACTTTTAGCAGTTGTGAAACACATATCCAATTTCTATAAATAACAGAAAATTCATACATTGAGCCTTTTATACAAAGGTTCATCAAATCAAACATTCACACATATTTAGTCTGCCATAGTCTCTTGGCTAGTTATAGTTATATTTACAAACTAGGGGAAACAGGGGTATTACAATCCCCTCCCCCTTAAACGAACATCGTCCTCTATGTTCTATATGTCGATGTGCTCTGTATGTACAAAAGTAAACAAAAATGGATATGCATCTTTCATGGCATCCTCCATTTTCCATGTAGCCTCATCTAAGCCAAAGTGTTTCCATTGTACCTTGACCTACGCAATGTTTATGTTCCTCAGTGGGGTTTCCTTCGTGTATATTATGCATTGAGGTTCTGGTAGGAATTCTCCCTCGGGTTCCACCTAAATCACAAACCAGTCGATAATATGATTAGAATCATGTACATACTTCTTTAATAAAAAAACATGAAAAACATTATGTGCCCTCAATGTGGGAGGAAGTGCTAGTCGATAGGCTACTGGTCCCACTCTATCCAAAACTTCAAAGGGTCCACAATACGGAGGTGCTAGCTTGGCACAAGATCCCATCTTTAAAGAGCTTTTCCTGGGTCTAACTCAGACATACACATGATCCCCTACTTTGAACTCTCTGGAAGTCCTTTTCATGTCTACATAGCTCTTTTGTCTTTCCTGGGCTATCTTCATATTGTCTAATCTGAAATACTTTTTGTTCCATTTTCTTTAGCATATTTGGTCCGATTGTAACTCTGTCTACTGGGTTGTTCCAACTGATTGGAATGTTGCATTGTCTTCCATAGAGGGATTCAAAAGGGCTCAATTTTAATGATTCTTGATAGCCATTGTTGTAGGCAAATTCTACCAACGGTAGGTAGTACTCCCACTTCTTGGGTTGATGCATTACATGACTCCTTAGCATGTATTCTGACACTTGGTTTACCATCTCTTTATGTCCATCAGTTTGAGGGTGATAGGTTTTTACTAAAGAGCAATTTTGTTTCAAAACCAACAAACAAAGATTTCCAAAAGTTTGAAGTAAATTTTGTATCTCTGTCGGATATAATTTCCTTAGGCATGCCATGCAGTCTGAATATCTTTTTCATGAAAATATTGGCAATATCTATTGACTTGCAAGTTGACTTGATGGGTATGAAGTGAGCAGCCTTGCTCAGTTTGTGCACAACTACCATGATGGTGTCACTCTGTTTGGTTGATCCTGGTAATCATGTGATGAAATCCATGGAGATGGTTTCCCATTTCCATTTGGGAATTGGTAGGGGCTACAATAGCCCTGCTGGGTGCCGGTACCATGCCTTGACTTGCTGACATTCTAGACACTTAGCCAAGTAATCAACTATGTCCTTTTTCAGTCTGAGCCAATAAAATAGTTACCCAGTGGCCATGATCATTTTCTGATAACAAGGATGACCAATATATGGTCTTTTGTGTACTTCATCAATTATGAACCTCTTCAAGTCGTCACAATTCATAATATACAATCTACCCTTGTAAGTCAGTAGGCCATCATTAAGCATCTGATAGCCTTCGTACTTCATCCATGTGGGCTCTTGCTTTAGGTATGATGTCACGGTCTTGAACAATGCATCTTTTTCTTGTGCACTTTTGACTCTCTCTTTGATGTCTAATTCACTGGCACTTACAGCTGCCAAGTGAACCACTTTCATACTTCTACTAAGGGCATCAACCACCCTAGTCTCCTTTCCTTTCATATGTTTGATTTCAAACTCAAACTCACTAAGGAGAGCCATCCACCTATCTTACCTCACATTGAGTTTTGGTTGGTCAAACAAATACCTCAACCCACTATGGTCTGTCATAAGTACAAATCTTCTACCTAAGAGGTAATGCCTCCAAATTTTTAAAGCATGCACTATGGCAGCCAATTCCATATCATGGGTCACAAAATTGACTTCACACTCATTCGATTTTATGGATTTGTAGCAAATCACATGTCCTTCTTGCATAAGGACTCCTCCGAGCCCTTCCTTGCAGGCATATGTATAGACAAGGAAGTCCTTGTTTGGTTTTGCAATCTTCAGTACATGCGCATTGGTTAGAAGGTATTTCAGCTCTGGAAATCTTTCTTCACATTCTGATGTCCAAAAGAATCTAACCCCCTTTTTCTGAAGGGAGGTGATTGGGCAACCAATCTTGGAGAATCCCTTTATGAACCTCCTATAGTATCATGTTAGGCCCACAAAGGATCTGATATCAGATACAACCTTTGGGGTAGGCCAATCCATGATGGCTTTAATCTTGTCAGGATCAACTGCCACTACTTCCTCATAAATAACATGGCCCAAGTAATGGACTTGTTTCTGGAAAAAGTCACACTTACTAAACTTAGCATAGCATTGATGTTCTTTTAGTACTTGGAGTACTAGCTTGAGATGTTCTTCGTGTTCTTCCCTATTCTTGGAATAGTTTAGGATATCATCAATGAAAACCAACACAAACCTATCCAAGAATTTTTTGAATACGTTATTCATTAAGCACATAAAAGTGGTTGGTGCATTGGTAAGACCAAATGGCACCACCACAACTTCATAGTGACCATATCTTGTCCTAAAGGTTGTCTTGTTGATGTCTTCATATTTAATTCGGACCTGATTGTATCCAGACCTCAAGTCAATCTTGGAGAAGATCGTAGCACCCCTTAATTGGTCAAACAAGTCATCGATCCTTGGAAAGGGATACTTATTCTTGATGGTCATCTTATTGAGTTGTCTATAATATATGCACAATTTGAGTGTGCCATCTTTCTTTTTGAAAAACAAGGTTGGCTCTCCCCATGGAGACACACTAGGCCGAATGTACCCTTTGTCCCACATCTCCTTCAACTAGATTTTGATCTCAACTAGCTCTTGTGTACCCATTCTATAGGGTGTTCTAGAAATTGGCACCGCTCCTAGTACAAGTTCTATTGAAAAGTCAATATCCTTTCTTGGAGGTAGACCTGACACCTCTTCTGGGAATACATATTTATATCCTCTTAATATGAAATGGTCCTCTAGGCTAGGTTTGTCATTCTCAACAGAGTTCGGCACTTGTATTGCATATAAGGGACATCCATTTATGCAATACTTCTTCACTTGGAGGGTTGATATTTGTCTCACTGAGACAGGCCTTTAAATCCCTTGTAGGGTTACCCTTCTTCTTTCTTCATTTTCACACTCCAAAGTTTAACTATAACAATACAACTTGGTTTTGTGGGCGATGAACCAGTCCATGCCAATCAACATGTCACAATATCCCAAAGAAAGTATGTTTAGGTTTGCTTGGGTGGGCAACCCACTTATAACGAATTGGCATGCTGGTATGACCTCTATAAATTTTCTTTTGGTTCCAGTGGCTAGTTGTACCAGCCATGATTTAACGTGTTTAACTTCTTGCAATTTACATTTCTCAACAGTTTGAGGGTAAACATAAATCAAATTAGAACCAGGGTCAATTAAAATGGAAATAGGATTGTTGGCAATCGTACCTTCCATCTCCACCACTGAAGCTAGGTGGTCAGCTTGTCTATTATCCAAGGTTGCATAAATTTGTGGCATGCCCCTAGCCACATCAATGATTGTGGTAGCCTCTTGGATGTAGTAGACCTTCTTATTGCTCTGTTGCCTCTGCAGATAATCCCTCAGCAGATGTTCCTCTCCATAACCCCAACATTTCAAGGGTTCTCTCTTTGTGTTATCAGTCTTACTTGGAACTGCTCTGAATGGTTTATTTCCACTCTAGGATGGAAAATTTTGTTGATACACACTTCTGGTAGGAAGGCTCATCTTAGTGCTCTTCCAATGGCTCTTAAATATCGAGGATTTAAACCCCTTCTTCTTGAATCCCGAATTGTTTTTCTTCTTCTAGTCTTCATGGGGTTCTGTCTTATTCTTCAATTGTTCATGCCAATACCTTAATTTCAAATAGTATCTTATAAAGTATTTGGCTCGTCAAACTCAATTCTGACTCGATAAGACTGAGGTAATCTAGTAATAAGCCGTTGCATCTTCACTTTTTCATCCTTTATGTAGGGCACATACCTCATCAACTCGATAAATTTGTTGATATATTCATCTATGGTGAGTTGTCCCAGCTTGAGTTCATAGAACTCCTTGGTCTTCCCATCAAAGTACTTTTTTGAGGGATAATTCTTCTTGAAGTATTTCTCAAATTGTTTCCATGACAAGTCCTTCTCATGGATTCCTTTCACATTCCTAAGGTCCTCCCACCAAATGGAAGCTTTCCCATTCATATTGAAAATGGTTATCTGAGCCTTTAAGTTTTCAGAGTAGTCATGGAATCTGAAGTACTTCTTCAAGCCGAGTAGCCAAATTTCTGCTTATTCCCCCTTCTTAATCTCTCCATTGAAGGTGGGTGGTTTGGATTTCTTGAACTCTTCAGGGTCATGACTCTTGGATTATTTCCTCTTCTTTCTTCTCGTCTAGGAAAGGGAACTAGTTTTGCCACTAGAAGATCCCTTGGAGTTGTCAGTGTCCTCAGAGGAATATTTTGATGAGTGTCTCTTGGCTCCATGTTGGGCCTTCCTTGAGGTTCTCGTCTTGGTGTGGCCACTTTCCAAACTATGATTTTGTATCTTAGGTGGACTTTGAGTTTTCTTAGTATGATGCATGTCCACATGACCGGCAACTGAACCATGTTGCAGTTGCCTTTGTATATCTGATAGACTTTACAGTAGAACTGCATTAATTTTAGTATGCTTTTCCTACTCCTTTATCGGCCTTTCATTGTCAGTCTTACAACTCTGTAATTATGCCATGATGCTTCTTACAGTTTCGGCCAAATATGGAGGGGTTTCCACCGCCCTCCTTTCATTAGATTCTTCCTCTCTATTGTGGGAGCTCTCCCCCAACTCATGGTGTGTCACCATCCCTAACGTTGTGGTTCACTGACTGCTTGAGTGTCGATAAAACATTTTTTATTAGTTATTAATCTACTAATTCACGAACAACACATATCATTGCAAAGTGAATTCAACTTCTTTATTTGGAAACATTAGCAACATACAATGCATAACTCCAAAACATCTATCAACAGTAGAATGTTTTGTTCCTCGCTTCAGTAGAGGTTCAAACAAGTTTCTTATAGAAGGGGGTAACGTAGGGTGTTACCCCATAAAGTTCTCCAATAATATTTTTATGCGACTCGTGCATGAGCCCAAGGAGGCCAAGTGTTGTTGCCATGCTCTGATACCAATTTGTAACACAACCGACCCCTAAATACTCTTTTAAGGGGTGGGACATCATAATTTTGTTTTTCCTAGCTATCTCAAATCCTAATTCTCTAATCTCCATCGGCTACTGCTCACTACGATCTTTCTAACAGTCGCCACCACACTAAAATATGATCTTTGGTTTGCAAGTTATTACCTCCTGAAGTTGTCCGGGCGTTATTAGTTGGGGTCTTCGGCGTTCGGCATTGAATTCCCCTTTTCTTAATGCATGCATACTCCCCAAAGTCTCGAAATATCTACACGTGGCTTTGGCCATTTGGTGACGTTTCGGTGTTCGACAATCAACTATCGATGTTGAACATTTCGACGTTCGACAATCGACGATCGACGTTGAACTTTTTGGCGTTCGACAATCAACGATCAACGATGAACATCCCTCTACTATACTACGCGCCAAATATCCTAAACTCCTAAAGTCTCGGACTCCGGGAGTCCCGGTCGCATCACCAACCACGTTGGCCAGGCGGGCACGAACCAGAGGCTGACATGCGGCAAGGGCCACGAGTGACATGTGTCCTCATTAGGGGGTGACATGTGTCATGCTCTAATAGGAATAAAGGGTATGTGAATTGTCCATATCCCTATGACACGTGGCACCTTAGTTGTGGGTCCACATCACCCTGGATGATGTTAGTGAGCCACGTCAGCCCCAGACATACAACCTTCTAACTTCTTTCAAATCTCGCGCTGGGGGTTTGTCCATGTAGATCCATAGATCCACGACTCTCGTTACTTCGCAACTCTGGGATTGGGAGCTTACCAACTCCTCACATCATGAATCCCCCGAAGAACCAAGTCTCCAGACTCTCGAATATACCGCCACGTGTCCTCTACCTGTCAACGGTTGAAATTCACTTCGTTGTTCACTACTTCAAAAGTTTTCAAACTTTGAAGCTCTTGGCCAAGCTCCTCTTGAGTACCAAGTCTTCAGACTATAGGATCTCCTACCACATAGCCTCTCATCCAACGACTCTAGTCCAATGGACAACATTTGACAGGGGACAAGAGCGAGCCACATGTCACTTTCACAACGCATTCTCGGTTGGTTAGGCAGTTAAGAGGGGTTCTCATCGGAGTCCTTAGATCAACAGTTAAGAGGGATCCCAAAGGATCTGAGGATCGACGATTTATGTCACTTTGTAAATTCGACATTCGGGAGTTCGGCATGTATCTTCCAGCTTCCTCTCCGGAGCTCTGAATCTCCGAACCACACGTGATCTATCACCACGTTTTACTCTAGCTTGTATAGCTTCAGGGAAACTCGCACGTGCCTATATATTGACATTGTTACCATCGAATATCCGAGCTTCTGAATAGCCATTGATCTATGGACACGCATCCCTCTATTCTCAATGGTCCAGACTAACTTTGCGACTCCAGCATTCGGGAGTTTCGGCGTAGACGACCTTTATTCTCTCGAAGATGGACTTCGCCAAAGTACTTAACGCTACCCCTTCCTAAGTATGATCTAACGGTTGCGAGAGATCTGCACTGGATTCCCACATCTACGACCCTCATCAATATGCAACTCCGACCTTCGACCGTTTTCGAGGGTTGTGGAGTCATAAGTCCTGAAGTCTCGAAGCCAAACTAGCTTCACTCCTTTCGGGCTTTGCGAGTGGTTTCCAACCCTGGGTCGTATGGGATCATATTGAGGTTCCATACTACACTCAGCTCTTAGTCGAGACTTGATTAAGGCCATGGGTATGAGCCCTCTGTCACATGGGTGGAAAATCTAAAGGAAACGCCCTTCTCCCACAGAGTTGAACTTGACATTCCTGCAAAGGTAAACTCAAAAGGTTGGCAGGACTTAGACGTTTCAATTAATCCTACCCCGACTCTCCTACGTATTCACATCCCATAACTCTCTAGTGGCTAAACTGAGGTAAATCAAAGACCATGTAAATATAGCATTTTACAAAAGCAAATGAGCATTTCTAATAATTGTTCAAACACTGCAAGTCTTAACCATAAACACATACATTCAATCATCGCATCCAATGTATTACACAAAGTATGAAAATACTTATCAAAACTGGAGAATGTGAAGCGACTAATGAAAGGGGTGCATGTTTCCACCCAACCATAGGCACAACCACTCTTGATGGATTTACCATCTGCTCGATCACTTCCTCAATCACTCGTCGGCCTCATTTATCATCTTTTAGCGAGACCTTGCCCATGGATTCTTATAGCCAAAATGAGCTTGCTTCTCAACTTTTCTCTCAACTCCAGAGTAAAAAACATGCTCTCTTCTCTTATGGAGATTGTTTTCTCTACTCTGCTTCCTTGCAGATCTGCCTCTATCCCTCAAATTACTTCCTTTCTTGCCTTCCTCGGAAAGGTTGCGTGGGTCTGAATCCCCAACTCATGGTCAGGCCTGGAAGCCTTACATATGGGTATCCTGCCCCATCTCCTCATTAACTCTTGAGGAGGGCCTTCCAACTACCATCCTAACTGGTAATTCATTTATGGGTCACGGGATTGTTGAGAAATTACACCCAGTAGGTACTGGTTTGCTGAGTATCATCTCAACCATTCTTGGTTTCCCAAACCATCTCTCTCATAACATCCATGGTCTATCTTGGCAAAATCCCCACTTTCAACAGTTGTGCAACACATATTCAATTTCTATTAATAACAAAAAATTCATACATTGACCCTTTTATACAAAGGTTCATCAAATCAAACATTCACACATATTTAGTTCGCCATAGTCTCTTGGCCAATTATAGTTATATTTACAAACTGGGGGAAACGGTGGTGTTACAATCCCCTCCCCCTTAAAGGAACATCGTCCTCAATGTTCTATCTACCGATGTGCTCTCTATGTACATAATTAAACAAAAATGGATATACGTGTTTCATGCCATCCTCCATTTCCCATGTAGCCTCATCTGGGCCAAAGTGTTTCCACTGCACTTTGACCTGTGCAATGGTTCTATTCATGAGTGGGGTTTCCTTCTTATCTATTGGGCATTGAGGTTCTGGCAAGAATTCTCCCTCGGTTTCCACCTGAATCACAGACCAGTCAATAATATGATTAGAATCATGTACATATTTCTTTAATAAAGAACATGGAAAACATTATGTGCCTTCACTGTGGGAGGAAGTGCTAGCCGATAGGTTATTGGTCCCACTCTATCCAAAACTTCAAAGGGTCCACAATACCGAGGTGCCATCTTGGCACAAGCTCCCATTCTCAAAGAACTTTTCCTGGGTCTAACTCAGAGATACACATGATCCCCTACTTTGAACTCTCTAGGAGTCCTTTTCATGTCTGCATAGCTCTTTTGTATATCGTAGGCTATCTTCAGATTTTGTGTGATCTGAATTACTTGTTGTTCCATTTCCTTTAGCATATCTGGCCCAATTGTAACTATGTCTACTGGGTTGTTCCAGCCGATCAGAATGTTGCATTGTCTTCCATAGAGGGCTTCAAAAGGGCTCATTTTTAATGACCCTTGATAGTCATTGTTGTATGAAAATTCTACTAGCGGTAGGTAGTCCTCCCAATTCTTCGATTGATGCATTACATGCATCCTCAATGTGTCTTCTAACACTTGGTTTACCCTCTCTGTCTGCCCATCAGTTTGAGGGTGATAGGCTATACTAAAGAGCAATTTTGTTTCAAAACCAACAAACAGAGATTTCCAAAAGTTTGAAGTAAATTTTGTATCTCTGTCGGATATAATTTCCTTAGGCATGCCATGCAGTCTAAATATCTCTTTCATGAAAATGTTGGCAATATCTATTGCCTTGCAAGTTGACTTAACAAGTATGAAGTGAGAAACCTTGCTCAGTTTGTCCATAACTACCATGATGGCGTCATTTTGTTTGGTTGATCTTGGTAATCCTGTGATGAAATTCATGGAGATGGTTTCCCATTTCCATTCAAGAATTGGTAGGGGCTACAACAGGCCTGTTGGATGCCGATGTTCTGCCTTGACTTGCTGAAATTCTAGACACTTAGCTAAGTAATCAGCTATGTCCTTTCCCAGTCTGAGCCAATAAAATAGTTTCCTAGTGGTCGTGATCATTTTCTGATAACCAGGATGACCAATATATGGTCTTTTGTGTAGTTCATCCATTATGAACCTCTTCAAGTCGTCACAATTTGAAATATACAATCTGCCCTTGTAAGTCAGCAGGCCATCATTAAGCATCTGATAGCCTTCGTAATTCATCAATGTGGGCTCTTATTTTAGGTATGATGTCACAGTCTTGAAAAATGCATTTGTTTCTTGTGCACTTTTGAATCTCTCTATGATGTTTGATTCGCTAGCGCTTACAGCTGCCAAGTGAACCACTTTCATACTTCTACTAAGGGCATCAACCACCCTATTCTCCTTTTCTTTGATATGTTTGATTTCAAAATCAAACTGACTAAGGAGAGCCATCCACCTAGCTTGTCTCACATTGAGTTTTGGTTGGTCAAACAAATACCTCAACCCACTATGGTCTGTCATAAGTAAAAATCTTCTACCTAAGAGGTAATGCCTCAACATTTTTAAAGCATGCACTATGACAACCAATTCCATATCCTGGGTCACATAATTGACTTCATACTCATTCAATTTTTTGGATTCGTAGAAAATCACATGTCCTTCTTCCATAATGAACTAGTTAATGCCTCATCTTGCATTAGTTGTTACCATGTGCGCCGATTAGACAACAACATTTTGAAATCGCCGATAGACCACATTACCACCCGCGCCCACGCTGTCAACCCACGATGAATTTAAGTTTAAACACTTTTGAAGATCTGGCAACAGATTTAATGAAATTAAGCTCATAACCTGAATTGAATGGTTGATGTGACAAGGTAAGTTCATTCATGTTTAAATCTCTAGAACGATTTTTCTTGAACTAATTCATCCTGCGCACAAGTTGAAATCCAGAGCATCCGAAGAAGCAAAGCGAGCGTCTCAAGACTATATTGATCCTCCGATTATCAAAACTACATTTAACAAGCTACAGAGGTATGTGTTCAAGTTTGTCAATTCGGTAATCGTAATTTATATATTCATCCGGTTTCTTACACAGTCTCTAAACTCTACTCTAATTGCAGGAAAATGTCACCGAAAAAACCAACCACCGGACGCTCATCGAGGGTGCCCAAGCTAAAGGAATCCAAAATAGGAGAAGGCTCTTCTCTAGGGACCGCAAGGAAGTTGGAGTACGCTCCCAGGGCGGTGCCTGTCATACAAACGTAGACAAAGAAAGATTTTTCCCAGCCTCCGGCCTTTGGTGATACTGAAGCAAGCACTGGGTCCAAAGTAATGCTCCGACATTGGGGGGATCTCTTTAACATGATCAACCAAGAAGAATACCCAGAATATATCCCACACAACGATCCAGACGTAAGGACGCTCGATGACCAAGTGTTCCCGAACATCCGACGGTCATATTTACACATGGTGGCAAGTAGAACCCCCGTTTTCCCCTACATAGTGGTTATGAAATGGCTCATCGACCACATGGACGGGCATAAATGCTTGATCAACGATGAGAATGGTGGATGCGTCGAAGTTTTCCTTCCGATAGAAGTTTAGAAGTACTATAAGCTCAGGGACCCAGAGGAGCGGCTCAACACGGACTTCGTGGTAAAGTTCTACGAGTTCCATGACACAAGGCGGTTGATGGCCTCATGGTGGAAGGAGGACAAGAAGTTCACTGACCGGAGCAATGGCTGGTATGNAGATCCAGACGTAAGGACGCTCGATGACCAAGTGTTCCCGAACATCCGACGGTCATATTTACACATGGTGGCAAGTAGAACCCCCGTTTTCCCCTACATAGTGGTTATGAAATGGCTCATCGCCCACATGGACGGGCATAAATGCTTGATCAACGATGAGAATGGTGGATGCGTCGAAGTTTTCCTTCCGATAGAAGTTTAGAAGTACTGTAAGCTCAGGGACCCAGAGGAGTGGCTCAACACGGACTTCGTGGTAAAGTTCTACGAGTTCCATGACACAAGGCGGTTGATGGCCTCATGGTGGAAGGAGGACAAGAAGTTCACTGACCGGAGCAATGGCTGGTATGGAACGATTAATCTGAGGGAGCCATACATCTATTTGATGGATCTCATCTGTCGGTTATATGGAGAAAAGGACTACTCCAAGTTTTAAGAAGCATAGATGCCTTTGGCGTACACAGCTGCAATCTTCAACTGGGGAGCGATAATCTCAAAACAATTAAGCATATGTGTACAATAGGCTCAGACGTCGAAGGAAGGAGAGGAGCCAACTTTCTACATGGCCTTGTACCTGCTCGATGTCATGTGTGCAAGGAATGTCTTCGTCGGCATGAATCTAAGCTGGCATGTTGCAGAGATCTCGGTCCACGTCTACTTCAACATATTATGGGAGAACATGTACAATAAATCTTATGCATTGATATGTGATGAATTCATCGCTCGCATTTATTTTATTATTTTTAAGAAGGAATGCCCAAGACTATCGACGGCAACCAAGAAAATGATAGACAAAGTAGGCCATTGGTACTTGGACGAACACTCAACCTACATCAGGGTGTTCACAGCCACCAGAGCACCACATATCCTACTCGTTGATGTCCCAGACCGACTCGTTGTGGGAGAAATATGTTATCAGACCATCCTGCAGGGCTATAACGCCACATTGGTCAAAGACAAGAAATAATCTTTCATACCCTACAGTTTTCATATAAGGTTTTATCCGGTGAAAGATACTGCTCAAGCCAAACAAGAGGGGCTTAACCAACTCGAATTCAAATTCCAAACAGGTCGGTTCCACAAGCACGATCCTAAAGGCCTGGTCCCCCAACACGCTTCGCAAGTATCATCATGATGGCCTTATGCTCATGATAAGTTTGAGGATGAAATCTTCACAGAGTGTGCCCAAGATTGGGATGAGGTGGTGCAAAGGATGGCCAACCCAAACATGACCAAGTTCAAATCCATGAGCATGGATGAACAGGTGGAAACGATAGAGCAGTCAACTCAAGAGGCACTTAGAGCCAGGGAAGAAATCAAAGCGTCAGAAACAACAGAGGCACAGAGAAGGGGATTGCTCTTGATAGAAGGGGCACAGAGAATCATTGATCAATTGAAAAATGATCTTGATCTGGTGGAGATGGCGAGGGCCCCCGCTCATGACCCAGTCGAAAGTCAAGGGGAATCGAGTGGCCCAGAGCCGATACAGATTGAGGAAACCACCGGGTCAGATAACCCTGAAGCTCCACCACCACAAGTCGGATCACCAGGGAAAGTTTCAGCTCAGCCTGAGATAGTGAGGACATCAGGGAGAACAAGTATACCAAACCCCTTGTTCGATCTAATAACCATCTATGATGATGAGGAGAGTTCAGAGGTGTCCCTGGTCACTCCGATGAAAATCACAGAGGAGAAAGAACCTGAGAAAGCATCCACCCCAGGTCCCGATGCTTCAATTTAGAGCCACCCGCAGAGCGAGCATGAGGTGGAAAGTGCCTTGGACGCTGAGTCGCTCGACATACCAGGAATTCCAATGGACAGCTCGAGGGATGAGCTAGGATCAGGCGAACAAGAAGGAGAAATTCCACAACAAGAAATCAACGTTTCAACAGCTAATTACCAAGTAAGTACCTAACCTGTCCCTGATTCCTCAGTTTTGACCAGTACCTTACCACCCGATGAGCAACAACCAGAGGTCGAGCCATCGGGACATACAAAAGAGGTTCATGAACCCAATCTTGAACATATATACACCATCGGAAGCCTGGGAAACTCTCTTACTTGGGGTGAACAACAAATCCCTGAACCTGTTGATGAGGTCGTCGATATACAAGCAATCATCTATAACCGAAAGAGGAAAGTCATCGTGAAGAGGACCACTAAGAAAAGGAGGTTACTTTGGACAGTTCGTTCCTCATCACCACAAAGGAGAATTTGATCAAGACAGAGTATGCCAAGACGTCCGAGCTCATCGATGCATGGATGGAAATCACAGATGCCACCTTGGATAGAGCAAGGAAATATGAAGAGGAGATGGCCGTTGTGCTAAAGGAGTTGGAGCATCTGTGCCATTTGGCGAAATATTATCAGGACTCCACACATGCCACAATATTTTTGAGAAACAAATTCCAAGATGCCTACAACAAATTCATGAGTGAGAGACACCTTTTCACTACAGGGATAGTTGACTTCCAAGAAGACACCCTTATGGCGCTAACAACGTGAAAATACATGGAAAGATGGTATGAGAAGGCCCACCAAGTGGTGGAAAGAATTGATCACATCAGCACGGTTCAAAAGGGCTGAGACACCGAAGAACATGACATTCGGGTGCTAAGGGACAACAACCTCGATCGTATAAGGAAGTAGGCCGAATAATGGGTGAAGATGGCACAAGAACCTCAACAAGAGATTCAAGAGAAATGGGCCGATTGTGAAAGAAGCTGGACCAAGATCAATCGGGGGATGAGAGACATCGGTCTCCCAAAATTCGGCCCACCAGAGGACTTTGTCGACTTGCATGACATAGTCAAACAACATGTAGAACAAGAATCATCGTGGACTGGAGAGATAGAAAAGGTCGCAAACATAGCGCCAGGTCAAGTATAACAGTTCATGGAGCACTCGATCAAGGCTCGAACAATATTACATCAGTTGAGTGTTAAAGTAGTCAAGTATCAGGCATGGGCAATAGAAATAAAGGAGATCCTTTCGGCCCCGATGGACCAACACAGATTCCCATATGCCAACACATGCAAGGAACTCTTTGTCAAATGGTCAGAGTATGAGAAGAGTCATCCACTTAAGTGAAACCATTTGATGACTCTTAGGAGACAGAGAGATGGAAGCGCCATGTGGCGATATTTTGTTTTACTTAGATTGCACTTTTGATAGTTGTTTTTAGTTAATAATTTGTTATAAATAAGAGGATCGACCTTTTAGAAGAGGTCGATGGTTTTGGCAAAGACTCTCATTTTTGGAATCGTAAATAACTGTTTTGGAACTACCTTAATTGAGAAGTCATGTTTAGGACCGGAGACAAATTCTTGCTTTACATCAAAGGCGTGTGTGATTGGATCATAAGGAGGAATTACTCATGACTTTATCTCATGAATAGATGTTGTAATGAGTAAGAGTCTCTGAATCTATTGATAAGTTAGTTGATTCAATATTTTTTATAGTTCTTGTCTCTAATGATGTAAAGAAAATCGTTGTGTTAATGTGTGATTAATGGTTAGAGCTAAGGAAACTATTTTTCTTGCCATCATTTTATTGCATGTATGTTTTCTTTCGATAATTGTATCTCAGTCAATAATTAAAATACCATAAAGTTGATGTATTAGTACTAGGCTTGTCATAGGTATGAAAATCTTTGTCTGCATGCTAGAGCACGAGGGTTATCCCAAGCTCAGCCTTCTTCAGTAGTTAAGATTTCCCCTTTACCTAACAGGTTTATAGCAGCACATATCTTTTAACAGACCCACCTAATAAAAGAAAAAAGAGAACGTTTAAACCGAACGAGGAATTTTCATAAGAATATATCATGTCAATCACTACGTAAAGCCCATCAATTATTTGGCCGAATCAACAGATCCGGAGAACTATTCCATTATCAAACGTTGCAGAGTCTAATTGGGCCTCGGTGGCGAGTTTGGTTCCCGTTGTTGAGTTAAAGGGATTTAGGACCCCTCAACAGGTTCTTAAATCTCAAGGATTTAAACCCCTTCTTCTTGAATCCTGAATTGTTTTTCTTCTTCCAGTCTTCATGGGGTTATGTCTTATTCTTGAATTGCTCATAGCAATACCTTGCCTTTAGAATAACATCTTCTAAAGTCTTTGTCTCATCAAACTCAATTATGTCCCGATCGAACTGAGGTAATCCACTAATAAATCGTTGCATCTTGATTTTATCATCCTTTATGTAGGGCACATACATCATCAACTCGAGAAATTTGTTGATATATTCATCTATGGTGAGTTGTCCCAGCTTGAGTTCATAGAACTCCTTGGTCTTCCCTCAAAGTACTTTTTTGAGAGATACTTCTTATTGAAGTATTTCTCAAATTGTTTCCATGACAAGTCCTTCTCATGGATTCCTTTCACATTCCTAAGGTCCTCCCACCAAATGGAAGCTTTCCCATTCAAGTTGAAAATGGCTATCCGAGCCTTTAAGTTTTCAGAGTAGTCATGGACTCTGAAGTACTTCTTCAAGCCGAGTAGCCAAACTTCTTCTTCTTACCCCTTCTTAATCTCTTCATTGAAGGTGGGTGGTTTGGCTTTCTTGAAGTCTTCAGGGTCATGACTCTTGGACTGTTTCCTCTTCTTTCTTCTCGTTTGGGAATGGGAACTAGTTTTTCCACTAGAAGATCCCTTGGAGTTGTCAGTGTCTTCAGAGGAATATTCCAGTGAGTGTCTCTTGGCTCCATGTTGGGCCTTCCTTGAGGTGCTCCTCCTGGTGTGGCCACTCTCCAAACCATTCTTTTGTATCTCAGATGGACTTTGAGTTTTCTTAGTATGATGCATGTGCACATGACTGGCAACTAGACCATGTTATAGTTGCCTTTGTATATTTGATAGACTTTGCAATAGGACTGCATTAATTTCAGTCTGCTTTTCCTGCTCCTTTATCAGCCTTTCATTGTTAGCCTTACAACTTTGTAATTCTGCCACGAGGCTTCTTACAGTTTCGGCCAAATCTGGAGGGGTTTCCACCGCCCTCCTTTCATCAGATTCTTCCTCTTTATTATGGGATCTCTCCCCCAACTCATGGTGTGTCACCATCCCTTATGTTGTAGTTTTCTTGTTGTTCATTGTCTGCTTGAGTGTTGATAAAACATTTTCTGTTAGTTACTAATCTACCAATTCATGAACACCACATGTCATTGCAAAGCGAAGTCGACTTCTTTATTTGGAAACATTAGCAACATACAGTGTAGACTTCCAAAACATTTATCAACAGTAAAAGGTTTTGTTCCTCTCTTCAGTAGAGGTTCAGACAAGTTTCTTATAGAAGGGGGTAAGGTAGGGTGTTACCCCATAAAGTTCTCTAATAATATTTTTATGTGACTCATGCATGAGCCCAAGGAGGCCAAGTGTTGTTGCCATGCTCTGATACCAATTTCTAACACACTCGAGCCCTAAATACTCTTTTAAGGGGTGGGACATCATAATTTTATTTTTCCTAACTATCTCAAGTCGTAATTCCAGGATCTCCATTGGCTACTGCTCGCCATGAGCTTTCTAACAGTCACGACCACACTAAAATCTGAGCTACGGTTTGCAAGTTATTGCCTCCCGAATTTTTTCAAACGCTATTAGTTAGGGTCTTCGGTGTTCGGTGTTGAACACCCCTTTTCTTACTACACGCATACTCCTCGAAGTCCCGAAATCTCTTCATGTGGCCTTGGCCATTCGGTGATCGATGTTGACCATTTTAGCGTTTGACAATCAGTGATCAACGTTGAATGTTTCGACGATCAACGTTAAACGTCCCTCTACTATACTACGCCCCAAATCTTGTGAACTCCTAAAGTCCCGGTCGCATCACCAACCACGTTGGCTAGGAGGGCACGAATCAGAGGCTAACATGCGACGAGGGCCAGGGGTGACATGTGTCATGCTCTAATAGGCATAAGTGGTTTATGAATCATCCATATCCTGGTGACACGTGGCACCTTAGCTGCAGGTCCACATCACCTTGGATGACGTCAGTGAGCCACGTTAGCCCCAGACATACAACCTTCTAACTTCTTTCAAATCTCATGGTCAGGGTTTGTCCACGTAGATCCATAGATCCACGACTCCCGTTACTTCGCAACTCCAAGCTTCGGATCTTACCAACTCCTCACATCGCGAATCCCCTGAAGAGCCAAGTCTCCGAACTCTCAAATCTAGCGCCACGTGTCCTCTACTTGTCAACGATTGAGATTCACTTCCTTGTTTGCAACTTCGGGAGTTTTCACACTTTCAAGACTCTTGGCCAAGTTTCTCTGG
Source organism: Picea mariana (assembly GCA_032191745.1). Lineage (NCBI taxonomy): Eukaryota > Viridiplantae > Streptophyta > Pinopsida > Pinales > Pinaceae > Picea > Picea mariana. The sequence goes on along the minus strand of JASDQU010738077.1, from coordinate 149,206 downwards.
AGTACCACGTCTCCTAACTATAGGATCTCCTTCCATGTATCCTCTCATCCAACGGCTCTAGTCCAATGGACAACATTTGACAGGGGATAAGAGGGGGCCACGTGTCGCTTCCACGACGTGTTCCTGGTTGGTTGGCCAATTAAGAGGGGTTCTCAATGGTGTCCTTAGATCGACGGTTTAGAGGGATCCAGAAGGATCGACGGTCTACGTCACTTTGTAAATTGGACATTCAAGAGTTTGGCATGTATCTTCCAGCTTCCTCTCTGGAGCTTTGAATCTCCAAACCATGCCCGATCTATTGCCACGTGCACCTAGCATTCACGACCAAGATTTACTCTGACTTGTAGAGCTCCGAGGAAACTCGTGTGTCCCTATGTCTTCACATTGTTACCGCCGAATACCCAAACTTCCGGATGGCCATTGATTTATGGACACACGTCCCTCTATTCTCTACGGTCCATATTAACTTCGCGACTCCAACATTCGAGAGTTTTGATGCTAGACCACCCTTATTCTCCTGAAGTGGGACTTCGCCAAAGTACTTAACGTTAGTCCTTCCTAAGTTTGATCTAACGGCTGAGAGAGTTCTCCACTGGATTCCCAGATCTATGACCCTCATCAATTCGTGACTACGACCTTTGGCTATTTTTTAGGGTCATGGAGTCAGAAGTCCTGAAGCCAAAGTAGCTTCACTCATTTCGTGCTTAGTGAGGGGTTTCCAACCCTAGGTCACATGGGATCGTATTGAGTTTTCGAGCTAGACTTAGCTCTTAGTTGAGACTTGATTAAGGCCATGGGTATGAGCCCTCGGTCACATTTGTGGAAAATCTGAAGGAAACGCCCTTTTCCCGTAGAGTTGAACTTGACATTCTCGCTAAGGTAAACTCAAAAGGTCGGGAGGATTTAGACGTTTCAGTTAATCCTACCCCAACTCTCCTGCGGATTCACATCCCATAACTCTCTAGCGGCTAAACTGAGGTAAACTGAAGACCATGTAAATATAGAAGTTTACATAAGCAAATGAGCATTTCTAATAACTGTTCAAACACTGCAAGACTCAACCATAAACACATACATTCAATCATCGCATCCAATGTATCACACAAAGTATGAAAATACTTATTAGAATTGGAGAATGTGAAGCCACTGCTAAAAGGGGTGCTTGTTTCCACCCAACCATAGGCACAACTACTCTTGACGGATTTACCGCTAGCTACCCTCGAACTAGACCATGATGCTCTGAGAGAGATTCTTTCTGATTGCTCCACGACAGTCAGGGACGAAGGTTACTCTCCTTCTCCCACACAATCTTGGCAACCAGTTTTCTCTACACCAAGCAAGGAGGTCTGCGCGAGCACTTCCTCAGTCACTCGTCAACCTCATTTATCAGCTTGTAGCGATACCCTGCCCATGGTTTCTTACAGCCAAAACGAGCTTGCTTCTCAGCTTTTCTCTCAACTCCAGAGTTGAAAACATGCTCTCTTCTCTTTTGGAGATTGTTTTCTCTACTATGCTTCCTTGCAAATTTGTCTTTGTCCCCCGAATTACTTCCTTTCTTTCCTTCCTCAACAAGGTTGCATGGGTCTGAGTCCCCAACTCGTGGTCATGTCTGGAAGCCTTACAGATGGGTACCCTGCCCCATCTCCTCATTAACTCTTGAGGAGGGCCTTCCAACTACCAGTCTGATTGGTAATTCATTTATGGGTTAGAGGATTGTTGAGCAATTACACCCAGTAGGTACTAGTTTGGTGAGGGTCATCTCAACCATTCTTGGTTTCCCTCACCATCTTTCTCATAACTTCCATGGTCTATCTTGGGAAACTCCCCCCTTTCAGCAGTTGTGCAACACATATCCAATTTCTATTAATAACATAAAATTCATACATTGACCCTTTTATACAAAGGTTCATCAAAACAAACATTCACACATATTTAGTATGTCGTAGTCTCGTAGCCAAGTATATTTACAAACTGGGGGAAACATGGGTATTACACTCATCTACTCTTTCACTAGGAAGAGTAGCACACTGTTTAACCAAGAAATACCAAGAGATAGACCAAAAACCGTCCTTGACGTCACCCCCGGTTGCAGCAGGTTCTCCTCCAAGACTTGCGCACTGCAGAGCTAAGTTTGTGTGTGTCCAAATGAGGCACTGGCCACCCTTATAAATAGTGGTCTGGCCAGCCTATAATTAGGTTTGGGCCGACCAGTCACTTTACCCTCTTAATTTACAATTAACTGTCAAGGCACAATAGGGCATAATTAAATATAATATAATAATATTATTCAAGTCTCTCTCAAGTAGAATATTCTTCGAAGTTACAATATTTCAACAAGAACCCGCTTTTTCAAGTAAAAGTTTTTCCGCCTCATCAACAAAGCAAGGGTACTGTCGAACTTTGCTAATTTGATCGATAATCATGTTTTGTCCCATGTTGGCGTAGAAATCTTTAAAGTGTCTCACAACTTCAGTCAAAAGGGCCTCCTATCCTGTGTGTGAAGTGCCAATTCCATCCTGGATATCCCAATTTTTTTTCCTATTCCTCCTGTGGCTAGCGAAATGGTGGAATTTTTTTGGTATTATGGTCTCCATTTTTTAGCCACGTCACTTTATTCTTTCGTCTCCACAATTCCTCATCCACTTGAAGAAGCTTGTTTCTTTCCACCTCAAGCTCTTTTTATATAAAGGCCAGTAACAATCGAGTCCTTCCTTTGTGCTTTTACCCTGTAGCAATCCTCTAGGTCCTTCTCAATTTTATCAATCTTCTTGTTTTTTAAAAACTTTTGCTCTTTTGCCCATGCTTTAACTCTGTTCTTTAACCTTTTTAACTTCCAAATCAACCTTCTTTGAGCAGATGTTTCATCCATGAAATCCGTAGATCTCCACACCTCTTGTACTATAAGTCTAAACTCTCCTTCTCCCAACCAAGTGGAGTTCATTTTGAAAGGATAAGCAACAAAATGTGGTCTGTAGTCAACCTGTAAAAATATTGGGGCATGGTCTGAGATGTAAGGAAAATCCACCCACGACCTGTGTCTGTCGACAGAAGTGGCCATGTCCTCGGACATAATAACCCGATCCAGTCTTTTATTGATTTCATCCCTCCCACTTTTGCCATTTCGCCAAGTCGGAACGACCTCACTGGGAACAATGTCGACCAGTCCACAACCTTGGAGCAAGCCTTTGAAATACCCTGTCAAAGGGTCGATTCTAAATGTGTCGCCCCAAATCTCTTCAACATTGATCGTGAAGTTTAGATCCCTTGCTACAATTAAGTTTTTGTATGTCAAGATGCCACTTATAACCAACTTGTGACAGAAAGCTTATCATTCTAAACACGACCCATAACAATTTAGGAAAATAACCTGTCGATTACCTTCAATGAAACACAACCCTTGTTAACTTTTGTAACCAATTAAAAAAAGTCATCGATAAAGATGACATAGACTAATTTACTCATACCCCTTGTTAACTTTTGTAACTAGTTAAAAAAAGTCATCAATGAAGATGACGTCTCACATTTAGGTAAAAGTGAGACCACGAATATTCTAAAAATCACCCAAAAACAAAAAAGTGTACAATGATTCTTATTTTTCCTAATACACGTTGAACTAAAGAATATTTCACATCCAATTATAGTCTTAATTTTTCCCAACACGAGATAAAAAAAAAGTATTTTAACAGTGTACAAAACACATGAAGGTGAAGGAAAACATTATAACATGGGTAAGTATTTTCACATCCAATTATGGTCTTCAAGACACACGAGGGTGAAGGAAAACATTATAAGATGGGCCATATGGAATCTAATTATTTTGCAACATATGATCCCTACTCAACATAAATATAGGTTCATATATCCAACTTTGAACACTTTCTCCAAGTTTAAATGATTAATTATACACTTCCAAAATGTGATGATGTGCGTAGTCCAATGGAGGCATAGCATTTAATTTAAAAACTATTAGTCAAAACCTATTAGCTAAGAAGTGGTGGGTGGAAGTATTCATTTATACCAAAATCACTTAGGACATGGTTCCAATGTAAGGAAATATCCATTTGTACAAGTGTGACAATCTTTCAATCCAAAAAGAGCAAAACATGCCTTTCAATATTTCAAATCTAGCTTCTTGCTAGAGGGAATCTCCCATTACCATTTCACCAAAACTTAGTTAACAATTGTAAGGTAATTTAAAAGTTCATATATATTTTTTATTTAGATATTATTGTTTATTTTAATGATTTATGATTTTGTTAATATTTTTTTAGGTGATATATTTATGGTTATTTTTTTAATTACTTTTTGTTATTTTAAGTATAGTATATTTAGGGTGAAGTTTAGATTTTTCGGGGCATAAGGTTGGGTTAATAATTCTTAAATAAATCATATATAACTCATCAATAATTGGCTCACTAAGAGAAAATATGTCACCTAGTAGAATTTAAATCTAAGTAAGGAGGGCAACAACTATTCCTCACAACCATTCATTCAAGTTACATCCGATTGGCATACTTCACCAACTTACTATATCTACACTCAAATGTATAATAATAAATAAATAAACATCGAATAAGAAGGAGTAAATATTTTAAAATCATAAAAACTATTTCAAAACACCAAATGGAATGTATCCAAACATTATTTTGAAGACTTCAATGATGTGAATTTGAGTAAAAAACAATGAAACATGGTAAATGATTAATTAAAAAAAAAAATCATACACATAGAAATACCAAAAGTACAAACACTTGAATGATGAGAATATATAATATTAAGTTTTCTATAAAATAATTTTAAAAGGTCCAAAAACAATATATTGTTAAATAAAGTTGGATACTTGATACTACATGACTTATGTTTAGCCTTAATGATGATGGAGCAAAATGGATACTAGGTATTTTGGGGATATTGTAAGGGGTTGAAACCATTCTTTTTTATCCTAAAGTAAGACTTAAAATCACTTCTAATTGGCTAAGAGCTTGTCTTTCTTGGATTTAAGGAAACACATTAATAGCCCAAGACTGAGAGGCATTTGGCACGAGTGAAAGTCTGCCATCCTACAGACCAATAATGGGTCATTTTAGGTGGTATGACTTTCCTTAAATAATGATGATGAGTCAACATGTAATTGCAGAGAGCAACCAAGGATGGCTATCATTATTATCGATTGACAACTGAGTTATGATAGTTTTTGCCACCTTTTTAGAAAACACAACAATTATTTTGTAACCTTTTTCATGATTTTAATTATAACATTTAACCATATCATCTTAAGATGTGATATAGAGTGGTAATGGATTTGGTGGAAGTATGCTAGAAGTTGTGAAAACGAGTAATTTATAACGATTTATTTATTTATTTGTGTTAAAAGATAGTAAAAAGATTAAGGTAGGGGATGCAATTTTCTTCTTCTTCCACAATAGGGTTAGGGGTGATGAAGCAATTTGATCTAAAGCGAATGTATTAACACAAACACTGTAGAGTTTAGGGTGGTAGTTAGTGAAGAATTTAATATTTTATGGTAATAGTTAGTGAAAATTTTAAAGGGTTTGGAATTAATGTCGAGAAATAATGATTTTCTTATCATTGATGAAGGCCCCATTTTCATGAAGGTTTTATTTGGGATCTCAATTTAAATATTGAACATTTAGAAGTCAACTTGAGAGTGATAACATCCTCCTTCAATCCAATACTAATATTGTTGGTGATTTCACTATCGTACTTTGTGAGTTGCATTTGGCTCGTGGTTGGCTCGTGGTTGTTATTTGTCATTTTACCTATCTTGTTTTATCAATAGTATCTTCATATGTTGAGACTTTAATATACATTAATGCTTCGTTCCTCTTCTTAAGGCTTACAAAGACAATTTACCCTTTGCCTCAAGGTGTACACGGGGTCCTTGTGGATAGTGATCGAATGTGTGGTATGCATCATAGTACTTGTGCACATATATATGGACCAAAGCCCACTACCATATTCTTTTGCAATGTAGTTTTTTAAATCCAAAGGGTTTGGAACTAATGAAGAGAATGATGATTTTCTCACCATGCCCAATGTTCTATTCCCACGAGGGTTTTATTTGACATGTTTAGGTAGCCATGTGATCACTTATAGGTAGTAGTCAAACACGCGTCGCCTACACACATTTGTTGACCAAATTCTACCCTTTGTTATCCTTAAGGCTTCCCAATGATATGTTTACTCGACACCTCAAGGTAGCTATAGGTACCCCCTGTTAGAATGTGCTCATTTTACCATGGACAATATCACTATTGTCACCCAACCATAGGCCAAATCCACCCTCTGAGCACCTTAACCTTGACAGAGAATCATTCCGGAAGCAAACCCTAGGCTAGATAGCCAAACAAAGGGTAGCACACGTTTCTTCAAGGATAGCACACCAAACAAGAGCTTATCAGATAGTCCAAACCATAACCAAGAGATAGTCCAAGCCAAAACGAAATCTGCTAGTTGTAGCAGCTGCAACGACAACTCTCCCCCAAACTTGCACACAAAACTGCCCAACTACAGTGCGCACAAGTGTGCTCTACAGTTCTGAGAATGCCTACCAGAATGAAGACTGGCCTCCTATATTTATACTAAATCTGGCAAGCTGCCTGGGCCGACTTCTCATTCTGGGTACCAATTTTTTAGTATATATTATTTCCTTTAGCCGACTTCTTCTCTTGGAGACTAATAGCCTAATACAAGTCATTCCCTTGAGCCAACTTGTCTTCTAGGGTTATTAACCAATCAATTAGGGTTTCTTCTTACTTCCCGAAATATTCTATTCTCGTTAGGTTTACATGTGGAGGTAAATACCTCCCGCAACTACCATAATATCAACACTCCCTCCTAGCTAGGGAGGTATTGAAGGTAATGGTCTTGAGCACAAACATACCATTTACCTGATAGCATCAACATAGTCGTATAGACTATATTATGATTAGTTCATGAGCACCATCATCACTATCAATGTTATCAACTGCATCATCTCTCGAAACCATACTCCATCTGAGTAATCAGACATGATGTTGGATAAGTCACTCACTCCGTACAGTGACACAAGAACCATTCTGCTAATCCGGACATATGTCCTAGAAGAATAAATGTTCTAGACCATTTACCGTCTGGGAAATCTCTGTCCATTGATCATCCATCTAGCTGATAATCATTCCCAACACTACTGATAGTCTTCAAGGCAATTAGAACAATATCATTCAATAGAACACAATTGTGTCTATCCATAGTAGTACACAACTACAATCCAATGGTACACCACCACACCAAGTAGCACACAGATACTTGATCCATGACATATAGTCACAATCAGTGGAACACATCCACCACGGTAGCATACATCTACTGTCTAGAGACATACAGTCTCCATAACAATCATCTGATATCAACCTGCATAGAAAACATCGTTATGATATAAACTGAATCATCTGGGCCATTCTTCCACTCACGTCTATGAGATCTTGGAAGAGCATCCGCCCTCAAAAGGTAAAACATCAGTGATGAGCTATTTGGACTATTCTTCTCAAGCAAGGAAGAATAATTGTCCTGCTTTCTGAGCCTAGACCATTCCCTATCCTGGGCCATTCCTCCGGCACTAAACAAAGTGCAACCTAGAGAGAATGAATCTGCCCTAGGGAGTGTCTGTCCCCGATTGATGAACCTGAACCATTTGTCTATCTAGGCCATTCCTCCGGCACTAAACAAAGTGCAACTTGGACAGAATAAATCTGCTCTAGGGAATGACTGTTCAGACCATTTCCACAGGAAACGATTGTCCTGCACCAACCTCCAAAACAGACCATACTTCGAAACTGCTCACAACTGTGAGCTTCGAAAGAATGACTGTTCGGCGAGGCAGACCAGTCTTCTTGAGTAATCGTCAAGAAGAGAGACTGTCCTAGACCATTCCCCATGTTAACCACAATGGGAAATAGCTACTCAACAATCCCTCGAACCATTTTCATTGTGAAAATGATCGTTCAATCTGGACCATTTTCCGAACTGGAAATATATCTATTCGTTAGAAATCTCAAACCACTTTCCGAACTGGAAAGGAACTGCTCATCCTGGACCATTTTTCGAACTGAAAAATGACTTTCCATAAATCAATAACACACCAATGCTCCCTCCCAACCTGGGAGTCATCTCTTCCTTGTTCAATAAGGAAGTCGTCTCCATGAGCTCTAGCTTGAGTGCGCAAACTCTTTCATCTTGGATAGAAGCTTTACCAAAATGTCTGCTTATATGCTCATCCGTGGAGATATGTATTGGAGAACCACTTTCTCCTTTCTGGACTTCATCACGGAGAATGTAATGCTTGATCTCAAATGTACTTCGATTTTTCTGGAACACTGGTTTTCTTTGAAGGCTTCATATAGCTCTGATCAATAAGGTATATCATTGTTGGATTCCTCTTTGTTTCCTGCTAGCTCACAACATCGTGGCAAGGGTCAAACTGGAACATATCCAAGTGGTACTTCTTCGACCATCATGAGAGTTTGTCATGGATTAGCGATCCATCATCCTAAGCTTCTGAGTAACCATTCTGATACAATATCTTTGTTATAGAAAGTATTCATCACGCTTATGTTGTGCATTGGAGGTTCTCCACCAAGTTGTCTTCTTCTATCTGCATACAAAGGTCTCTTTCTGGTATACCTCAAAGCCTCGAGGTTGCTTTTCATACGCTCTTCGTTCAATTGCTCTGGAGAACAGTCTTTGCATTCATCTGATATAAAACTCCAACCCATAGATATTGTAGATGATATAATGAATCATGTAGAGGTATGTCTGGTTTACTGGAACAAGTAATCATCATAGTCTTCTCCCTCCATCTGGGAGAGCCTCTAGTTCTGGATCTTGCAATGCTTGCATTCATAAGTCTTTCATACACTGTTCTTCATCACAACTTTCAGTTCCTCTGCTTGATTGCTTTTAGTGAGTTCATATTAGGCTGGTAATCTTGTGATTCTCGATACAATGACTGGTTGTTCTGGCTTCTCTTTCTTTCTTGGAATCTTCATGTTCTTCCTCATGTTTTTATTTAGCTCTTGGGTCCATGGAGTTTTCTATAGATTCCATGCTTTGAAGATTCCGACTTCTTCCTTTCATCGTAGGATCATGGATGTGGATGGACAACCAGGGATACTTTAAAGCTTCTTCTGAAGTCAAACTGAACACGTACTACTTTTCATGGCTGCTACCATGGAGATATACTTCATCATCTTCAATTGATCATAGGATTAGCTCCTTCCTAATCCTTGCTTCATGTATGAGTGCATGTTTTTCTTTTGGAAGTATATAATCGACTCCCTCCATCTAACATAATCCACGCTTCCATCTGCATCCTTATTGCCTTATGAAAAGTGTCATAAGTCTTTCTCCAATTTCTTCTTGATTGCTGATTTCAACTTATCTTGCAACTGTTACTTATGTAATAACTTCCACATGATTTGTTTGATGTACTTCATCCTTTCATGTGTATTGTCTGACTTGTAGTCATAATGTTAGCAATCCTTATCTTGTTGTTATTCCATAGGTATAGTTCTTCTTGGAACATATTATCTTGTAAGAGATAGATATACAAGATATGTACAATAACTATGAAGAATATTGTTACCTTGTCTTTAGAGGAAGAAGTCTGTTTTATCCTGCTTGGTCTTCCTTGAGGGCTTCCTTTCTTCAACAACTGATGCTTCGTGTGTCTCCTTCCTTTTCTTTAGCTCGGGACAATGATTCTTGTAGTGACCATATTTTCGACAGTTGAAACATTGTATTTCTGACATATCCTTCTTTTGATTTGGCTTCTTTTCAAACTTCCTTTTGTTCCTGGAATTCTTGAATCTTGTTGTGAAGTCTTGATCATTGTATTTCTTTTGAGGTTTCTCTTTTGCACTAATCCTTGATTCCTCTTGAGCACAGCAAGTCCAAAGTTCTTAAAATGTAGGATACTCCTTTCTTGTGTTCATGCTTGCGGCTAATGCATCCCATGTCTTGGGAAGACCATTGAGTACTATGTTTACCAATTCCTTCTCTGAAATGATCTCTTCAATAGCTTGTAGTTGATCTCCTAGCTGAGAGATTTATTAGGTATGAATTTGGTTTGATCNTTTTGCACTAATCCTTGATTCCTCTTGAGCACAGCAAGTCCAAAGTTCTTGAAATGTAGGATACTCCTTTCTTGTGTTCATGCTTGCGGCTAATGCATCCCATGTCTTGGGAAGACCATTGAGTACTATGTTTACCAATTCCTTCTCTGAAATGATCTCTTCAATAGCTTGTAGTTGATCTCCTAGCTGAGAGATTTATTAGGTATGAATTTGGTTTGATCTCCTGCTTCCACCATCAAGGTCCAGGTGCCCATGAAACGAGTCATAAAGAAGCTTTAGGAAAAAAAGCTCCTCTCTCCAGACACCAAGCACAATTGGAGAAACCACCCTGAGGCAATCATCTCCCACTATGAATCCATTGCACGGGGGATCCTCAATTACTATGCTCCTTGCTCGAACATTTTTGATATCGTTTACTTTATAAGGAAGTCCTTCTTTTTATCTATGTGTAATGCCGTCTCTATTATAACAAGGATTCCTCCCTATTCTGTTCCAAAAACCTTCCCCACCCAAATCGGTCGGTATCAAAAAACGATCGATCGGTTTCTTTCATCTATAAAGAAAGCCACTGCAGCCTTTCAAAGCGGAGCAGGTGATATTTATTTCTTAGATATTTCTTATATATGGATTTTAACATAAAAAAATAGGGAATCATAAAGTACGATGTTATGTTGTCTTCATCATTCATCTACATGTCATAGAGCTCATTCTTCAGACTCATTACTTGTCCAATGTTTCTGACTGAGAAGAGGTTTGTTAGGGCATCGTTCATCTTCTTTGATGAGTCAAGATGGGAGATGTAGGGTATCGAGTGGTCTTTTATAGAGTCCACTATGATACTTATGGCATTGATGTCACCGTCTTTGAACTTTTCCATAACTACAACGTTCTGCGGTTCTTTCTCTTTTCCTTCTTCAAACTCTGGTTCCACGATCTTTCCTTTCACGATATCCAACACCTTATTCTTGCCAAGGATGAGGTCAATCCTTGTCTTCCACGGTCTAAAGTTAGGAGCTCCATCTAACTTGTTTTCTGGCTTCATAGAGTAAGTCATGGCTTCTTTGACTTGGTCAACCTTAGATTTGACCAAAAACTCAAACTTGACGTCTTGGCTTGCTGAGAGTACTAGGAGATGCGCTAGGTTAGGGCGCATCGGTCTATTCAAAAATTAGGTGAATTCCTTCACTTAACCTGCTAGGGTTAGGGTTTTTGCAATTGCACCTGCTAGTAACCATAGCGACAGTGCTTTGGTGACTCCTATTAGAAACCCTAGCGAAAGTTCTTTAATGAGCTTAATATCCTTATAGCTATGCTCCCTTCCAATGGTTAGACTCAATGAAGGAGGTGTGGGCCCATAAACTGTTAGAATGTGCTCGTTTTACCATAGACAATATCACTATTGTCACCCAACCATAGGCCGAAGCCACCCTCCGAGCACCTTAACCTTGATAGAGAATCATTCCGGAAGCAAACACTAGGCTAGATAGCCAAACAAAGGGTAGCACACCTTTCTTCAAGGATAACGCACCAAACAAGAGCTTATCAGATAGTCCAAACCATAACCAAGAGATAGTCCAAGCCAAAACGAAATCTGCTAGCTGTAGCAGCTGCAATGATAGCTCTCCCCCAAACTTGCGCACAAAATTGCCCAATTGCAGTGCACACAAGTGTGCTTCGCAGTTATGAGAATGCATGCCAGAATGAAGATTGGTCTCCTGTATTTATACTAAATCTGGTAGACTGCCTGGGCCGACTTCTCATTCTGGGTACTAATTCTTTAGTATATATTATTTCCTTTAGCTGACTTCTTCTCTTGGAGACTAATAACCTAATACAAGTCATTTCCTCGAGCCAACTTGTCTTCTAGGGTTATTAACCAATCAATTAGGGTTTCTTCTTGCTTCCCGGAATATTTTATTCTCGTCAGGTTTACATGTGGAGGTAAATACCTCCCGCAGCTACCATAATATCAACACCCCCAAAGGTAGTGATTGAAGACATGGCACACATAACACAACTTACACACACATATATGTGGTTCGAAGTCCACTTCCATGTCCCTCTCAAGACTTGTAATTTTTTTGTTTTATTTTTATTGCACCAAGGGGCGCTTTTTACAACCGAGTATTAGGGATAAGCGTAATTCCTTTTGTGCTCAACATGGAGTTAACACACGACATTAAAAAAAATTAAGAAAACAAATCTATCGTTAACCATAAAAAAATATTTCATTGTTAATCTTAAGTAAAATATTTCAATCTCAATTATATATATATCTCGAAAGTAAAGTATTTTTTTAATGGTTAAAATATTTTTATAGTGTGTTGCTTAGTACGAGGGAGATGTATGATTCCATCCATGTTCGACTTGGAGTTGACTTGTGACACTTTAAAATATTATAAAATATCGAGTAAATAAAAAATATACAATGTCAGTATATAAACTAATAATAAATTATGGAACGCTAACACCTTTCAGGATTGTCAAAGAAATTTAATATCAATCCCAAAAGTTTTAAAGATGAAATATTACAATTACCGAAGAACATTCCTTACATTTAGAGAGAAATCTTATTTGTGTTTACCTTTTTTTCTGCTACTTAGCTTCACAAGATCATGCAAATTAGAGAATGGGTGTATTGGTTTATACCCACCCATAGCTCACAATGTTGGATGTACTGATTATTGGATAAAGCGTATGTTTTGTATCTAATGAAAAGTACCGTGGAGTTGATTTTATGCCATTTTTTCCCTTTATGCCATAGCCCCAATTGTGACCCAATTTTAAAGAGACAAAGAATGGAAAACTGGATTGAATTAAATTCCCTTGAATTGATATTTGGTATATAATATTCACAATCATGAAAAACTCGGATATTGAAAAATGCAAATATTGAAATGTTCGTTGTTCAATTTATAAATGACAAATAAGGTTTTAAATAAATTAACATTCAAAACTAATTCTTTCGGAGTGATTTTCTTAAGTGAAAGAGCCAAAAGCATTGTTTCGACTTACATAAGTGTTCCAACAACACTGCTTTGAATAGTAAACCAACATAGATCCATATTAACTTAGTATCTATCATGCATTTAAGGGGATCAAATCCCTTGAGGTGCAAACCTTTTTTAGATTGCAAGAACTTGATGAAATATTTGTTGATTTTATGCCATTTTTTCCATTTATGCCATAGCTCCAATTGTGACCCAAATTTAAAGAGATAAAGAATGGAAAACTGAATTGAATTAAATTCCCTTGAATTGATATTTGATATATAATATTCACAATCATGAAAAACTCGGATATTGAAAAATGCAAATATTGAAATGTTCGTTGTTCAATTTATAAATGACAATTAAGGTTTTAAATAAGTTAACAATCAAAACTAATTCTTTCAGAATTATTTTCTTAAGTGATTGAGCCAAAAGCATTGTTTTGACTTACATAAGTGTTCTAACAACACTGTTTTGAATAGTAAACCAACATAGATCCATCTTAACTTAGTATCTATCATGCATTTAGGGGGATCAAATCCCTTGAGGTGCAAACCTTTTTTAGATTGCAAGAACTTGATGAAATATTTGCACGTTAAGGGATTCGATCCCTCTCTACACATGATAGATCCAAAGTTAAGACATAACTACGTTGGTACTAAGACAAAATGGTTTGGAACTAATAGTAAGGAATGATGACTTTCTCACCACTCACTAAGGTTCCATAACCATGAAAGTTTTATTTGTTACCTTAAGGTAGCTACGGGGGCACCCATAGATAGTGGTCAAACATTTGGCATGCATAACACCTCCTATGCACGCATATATGTTGAGTCAAACCCCACTCCCGTGTTCTTCTTTAGGCTTGCCATTGAGATGTTTACTTGCCACCTTAAGGTAGCCCCATGGACACCTAGAGTTAGTGTTTCAATATGTGACAAATACAACACCCCCTGCACACACATATATGTGGTCCAAAGGCCACTTCCACATGTCCCTTA